>SNQN01005272.1:23806-43526 GCA_008642245.1 Bassia scoparia | reverse complement strand
ACATACATTGAGAGATGTTCGAATATTAGTCTCACAATAAATTAACGAGTTGGAAAAAACCGTGTCAATTTCAAAATTTTCAAAATTAAGATAAAAAAAACATTGGGGAAAATTTGTTCATTTCAAATTTTTCCAAAAATATTTTCAACATGCTCCCAAACTAACCCCTAAACTCTAAAATGTCATTTTCAAATAATTTGTTTATGCTCTTCATCTCTATTTTCTCCCTAGTAAGGAACATTTTTGTTATTTTGCTTCTTCAAACGTGTTTGTATCGAGGTATTCATGCAAAAGACGATATATCCTCCTATATTCCAATATTTTGTAGACCTTGAAAAATCTTTTGACATATTGTCAAATGGTTTCATGATATTTTTTTAGTGAATAATGTGGCCCGCCAAGAGCCTGTGCGTATATTTTTGCCTTATCTTTCTCTTTTAATGAGTACTTATTAAAGTATTGTTTTCACCTTGTTAGTGAAAAAAGACAAAACACTGGATTTGGAACAGAATAATTATGTCATTTACCAAGTGCCATAAAATGCTGTTTAATTAATTGATCATGGTGAGGTTTAATGCTCATTTATTTAAAAAATCCAACGTGCTCATCTTCCTAGACGAGCTAGTAGACTCACTTGTTGCTTCTCATACTACAATATTGTTTTGTTGATACCAATTAATTCATATATATTTCAATCTCAAAGTATTGTCTATTATTGATAAACATTTATATTACAGATGTAGTGAACCCTAGGTCGCTCACATTTATTCTTTGCTTTGATATATTAAATCTTCAAAGTCGACAATGTGTTCTGATAATAATGAATCGAGGAACAAACCAACAAGTAGCATCCAAAATGTGCAGCTTCTATGACTCATTATTATTTCTCGCCCCTATTTCTAAATATCGTAAAAAATACAACAAATTTTCAAAACTACATTCTCCCAAAGTTAAACAAACCAACAAGTCCACCAACCACCCACCAACCTCAACCACCCCCACAACCACAGCCTACATTCACCCAACCAATTATCTTTGATTCCGCACCGCGACCTAAACCAATCCACCAAATAACTACTCCCATTTGAAACTCAAACACCTAGCAAACGCACTTTCGAACGCCAGAAGCACAACCCAAACCACATTCGAACAACCCCTCGCACAACCACATACTCTCATGAGCTTGACCACCCTTCGCACAACCCTCATACATCCACGAAGCGACCACCCTCCAACCCTAATTTCGAGCACACCCCATAAGCCGAAACCAATCTTGAAATGCAGGTCGAAAAGCTAAATTTTGGAGCGTTTTGGAAGTGGTGCGTCTGAATTGGACACACACACCAAAAAAAAACAAAAAAAAAAAAAAAAAAAAAAAAAAAAAAAAAAACATGTCTGTAAATCCCTAATAGACGATATAAGTAATGGGACGATAAATAACATACCCCTTCTATGAGCAACTACTAGATAGGTCTTTACCTCAATAATCAATAGCATAGAGATATAAGGCTAACCATTGCACATAAACAAGTTAAACGTGTACCAACCAAAAGATTTTTAAAAAGATGCAAAGTAAAAAAATTTACCACTTCAACGTGCCTAACAAAATTTAGACTATGCTTGATTGATTCAAGTACGTACCATACCACAAATGATTTTAAGATGTCAGAAAATGAAATTAAAGAGCGAAGGAAAGCGTAAATTATATCATTACCTATGATCTCTTGCTAGTGTAGACCAACCCCATTTTGGTCTCTCATTCTCTTTCCAACTAAAGTTATTCAATCTTCAATATACATCTCTTCTTTCGATTGTTTTTCAGCAACTGCTATTGGTGAAACTGTTGTTTTGTTGGCTCGAAATATATACTCTTTTGCAAATACTTTTTTACGAGAGGAAGTTACATCTCTCTACATACTCCTTGGATGAAGACGCTAGTTTGACTAGGTTTTGCATGCCCCATTTCTTGTTTTTGCTGCATTAAAAATTACAATAAAGTTCGAATTAATAAGAAATCCGCTGTAATATAATATATCTTTATCACTCCCTTCACATAAAGGTCCTTTAAGGTTGAAAAGTACGCATGTATCGTCATACGCCGACATGCGAATTAATCCACTTTAAGGAGAGGAAGAGAGGTTCGAACTCGTGATGACCTTCGTGTACTTGGCTCTTATACCATGTTAACCATTCATTCTCGACAAAAGTATTAAAGTTATGTTGAGGCCTCTAGAATATGTTAATATACTCTATCGTATATTCTCATCAAAAAATAATCTGACCGTCGATGCCTTACTTCCAAAAATAATCCGACCTTTGAATAAATTCAACCTTTTAACAACTATCCAAAAAAAAAAAAAAACAAAGTTGAAGTATTAAATATTGGGTTTACTCGATGGTGAACAATTGTTGTAAACCTATAGCAATGACCTGATTTTTTTATGCAATGCACGCGATTTGTTGCTTTAGTGAATTTCATAGCTCCAATACTTTATTGCGTGACCTTCTATGTATGTTTTGTTTTTCAAGGCATATTAATCGATAATCTTTATGAGTCTCAGACCATGTTTCTCATCTGTCCCGGAAAATATTCATTTCCGAATCAAAACAATGCAGTTTTCCCGAAAACGACTCACTCTTATACATATTTCAGAATTATGATTTTAACGTTCACCATATTCACATAGAAATTTCCTACTCTATTACAATTTTACATGTTAAAGATCGACATCATTTCTAGTTTCCGCATGAAATAAAACCAATGTCAGTTTTCTTTCAAATTTTTCGCGCCTCTGTGAAAACCAAATCCATGCGATATATATGTATAACCAACATGATCACCCACTACATCATTATAGAGAGATAGAGAATTCATCGTATTAAATGCACTTCTATCATCGCCCTCCATATCAGCAATCTACTACACTAATTAAACACAAACAAGTTCCTGTATATGACCAGAATATTAAATAAAAATTACCAATATTGACATTATAAAAAAATTAAAAAGTACCCACTAATCCTCTTTAATTTACATGAACCTAACACTATCCAATACAATAATGTACAAATGGTCTATATAGAATCGAGTTGATTCCCATAACAAGTCTATACCAAACGTTGTTCAAATTATAATTTGCTAACCAGTTCACAACTTTCAATAGTTACACAGAGAAGAGACGTAATGTTACTACTGTGGCACTTAGATCACCAATATGTGGCAGACATCGATGTCCAGCTTTGTCCTGCTAGATAGCTGGGCCATATATAATATTTTCACCGACGTCTTCTGAAGGCAGTGTCTTTATTCATCTTCTCACTCCCTTATAACACTACTCTTATATCAACATCAACCCTATCCTGCAAATTATTTACTCTAATCTTTAATATCACCCATTTTCTTCTTGTCTAACGATGTTACTGTCGTAAATTATGCAATTTAACTCTAAGGCCGGATTCATTTAACACGAACAAGTCATTTGCTTTAAATGGCCTTGGGCGTTTGGGATCGCGCCTATTTTAAGAAACGCACCATACACGATAAACTATTTCTTATTATTAGGCGCGAAATCACCCCAAAACGCCCAAAAATGGCAATTTTACGCCCCAAAATGACCTTGTCGTGTCTAAATGAGTGCAGTCAGGCCCTTATAAGCTTAAATGAATAGCAGTCAGGCCCTTATAAGCTTAAATGAATAATTTAGGACATGATCGAGCTTTAAAATCGTGTAATAGGTAGCATTTCTTTAAGCTTGGGGCGAAAACCCCAAAAAAGCCCAAAATGGCCATATTTCGCCCAAAATGAACTTGTCGAGTCTAAATGAGTGCAATGAGGCACTAAGAAGTTTACATGAATTTATTTACTACATGATCGATCTTTAAAACCGTGTAATAGGTAGTGTTTCTAAAAGTTAGGCGCGAAACCCCCTAAACGCCAAAAAATGGCTGTTTTACGCCCCACAATGACCTTGTCGTATCTAAATGAGTGCAAACAGGAGCTGAGAAGCTTAAATAAATACTTTAGGACCTTGTCCTAAAGTTAGGCGCGAAAAGTCTCCAAAACGCCCAAAAATGAGCATTTTACACCCCAAAATGACCTTGTTGTGTCTAAATAAGTGCAATAAGGCCCTAAGGAGCTTAAATGAATAATTAAGGACAAGATCGAGCTGTAAAGATGTGTAATATGTAGTGTTTCTAAAAGTTAGGCGCGAAAACCCTCTAAAACGCCCAAAAATGGTCATTTTGACACCCCAAAATGACCTTGTCATGTTTAAATGAGTGCAGTCAGGCCCTAAAATAATAAATTAGTAATTTATGATATGATCGAGCTTTATAACCGTGTGATAGGTAGTGTTTCTAAAAGTTAGGCGCAAAAATCCTCCAAAGCGCCTAAAATGGCCATTTTACGCCCCAAAATGATGTTGTCTTGTCTAAATGAGTGCAATCAGGCCCTAAGAAACTTAAAAGAGTAATTTAGGATATGATCAAGCTTAAAAACCATGTAATAGGTAGCTTTTCTAATAGTCAGGCGCGAAAACCCTCAAAAACGCCCCAAAATGTCCACTTTACACATCATAATGACTTTGTCGTGTCTAAATGAGTGCAATAAGGCCCTGAGAAGCTTAAATGGATAATTTAGGACATGATCGAGCTTTAAAACAATGTAAGTAAATGGCCATTTTACGCCCCAAAATGAGCTTGTTGTGTCTAAATAAGTGCCATCCGGCCCTAAAGTTCTTAAATGAAAAGTTTAGGATATTATCGAGATTTAAAACAATGTAAGTAATTTTTCTAAAGGTTAGGTGCGAACCCCCCTAAACGCCCTAAAATGGCCTTTTTACGCCCCAAAATGACCTTGTTTTGTCTAAATGAGTGCAATCAGGCCCTAGGAAGTTTAAATGAATAATTTAGGACACAATCAACCTTTAAAACCGTGTAATAGGTAGCGTTTCTAAAAGTTAGGCGCGAAAACCCTCCAAAACGCCAAAAAATGGCCATTTTATTCCCCATAATGACCTTGTCGTGTCTAAATAAGTGCAATAAGGCCCTACGAATCTTAAATGTATAATTTAGGACATGATCGAGCTTTAAAATCGTGTAATAGGTAATATTTCTAAAAAGTAGGCGCGAAAACCCCCCAAAACGCCCATTAATGGGCATTTTACGGCCTAATATGACATTGTCATTTCTAAATGAGTGCAATAAGGCAGTAGAAAAGTTTAAATGAATAATATAGGACATGATCCAGCATTAAAACGGAGGAATAGGTAGTGTTTTTAAAAGTTAGGAGTGAAAACTCCCGAAAACGCCTAAAAATGGTCATTTTACGACCCAAAATGACATTGTCGTGTCTAAATGAGTGCAATGGATTTAGGAAGCTTGAATGTATAATTTAAGACATGACCGAGCTTTAAAACTGTGTAATCAGTGTTAGACGCGAAAACCTTTAAAACGTCCAAAAATGGCCATTTTACGCCCCAAAATGACCTTCTCTTTTCTTAATGAGTGCAATCAGGCTCTAGGAAGATTAAATGAATAATGCAGGACATGATCAAGCTTTAAAACTATGTAAAATGTAACGATTCTTAAAGTTAAGCGCGAAAACCATGTAATAGGTAGTGTTTGTAAAAATTAGGCACGAAAAACCACCCAAAACGCTAAAAAATGGCTATTTCACGCCCCAAAATGACATTGTCGTGTCTAAATGAGTGCAATCAGGTCCTAGGAAGCTTAAATGAATAATTTGGAACATGATCGAGCTTTAAACTGGTGTAATAGGTAGTGTTTTTTAAAGTTATGCGCGAAAACCCTCCAAAACGCCCAAAAATGGCCATTTGACGCCCCAAAATGACCTTGCCATATTTAAATGAGTGCAATCAGGCCCCGAGAAGCTGAAATGAATAATTTAGGACATGATCGAGCTATCAAACTTAGGCGCGAAAACCCCGCAATACACACAAAAATGACCGTTTTACGCCCAAAAATGACCTTGTTCTGTCTAAATGAGTGCAATAAGGCCCTAAGGAGTTAAAATGAATAATTTAGGACATGATCGAGTTTTAAAATCGTGATATAAGTGGGTTTTTTCAAAGTTAGGCGCGAAAACCCTCCAAAACCCCAAAAATTACCATTTTAAGCCCCATAATAACCTTATCATTTCTAAATGAGTGCAATCAGGCCCTGAGAAGCTTAAATGTATAATTTAGGACATGAATGAGCTTTCAAACCGTAAAATTGGCAGCGTTTCTTAAAGTTAAGCGTGAAAACCCCCAAAACGCCGAAAAATGGCCATTTTACCCCCTAAAATGACTTTGTCGTGCCTAAATGAGTGCAATCAGGCCCTAGAAAGCTTATATGTATATTTTAGAACATGGTCGAGATTTAAACCGTGTAATAGGTATGTTCTAAAAGTAGGCGCGAAAACCCCACAAAAATGGCATTTTACGCCCCAAAGGACTTGTCGTATAATGAGTGTAGTCAGGCCCTAATAAGCTTAAATGAATAACTGTAGGACATGATCGAGCTTTAAAACCGTTAATAGTACGTTTTAAAAATTTAGGGTGCGAAATCCTCCAAACGCCAAAAATGACCATTTACGCCCAGTAATGACCTTGTCGTATCTAAAGAGTGCATCAGGCTCTGATAAACCAAATGAAGAATTAGAAAAAATAATCGAGCTTGAAACGCGTAAAACAGGTAACGTTTCTGAAGTTAGCGCGTTCGATACTACATTTGTCCTTAGCCTAAGACGCAATGATAAGACACCCTTGCAAGTTGCACACAAACAAATCGAGAGAGGTAGGACTGATAGCACTAAAAAGGCAAGTCCCTTACACCGACAACCCTTCCAGGCATTGTACCTCAAAAATAATTTTTTAATTTAAATAATTTAACTTTTTTTAGACATTTTCTAGAATTTTTCAGGATTTCTGAATTTTCTAAGCATTTTTGCTGTTTTTCGGAACTTCGACAATTTAGTAAATTTGCAATAATTAATTAAATACAAAAAGATCCGAAATTCACAAAATTTTAACAAAAAAAACTAATTCACAAGGAATTTTTTTTCAAATGTTTTCCTTAATTTTTCTATTTATGGTTTATATTTACAATTTCTTAAGAAAAAAACACAATACGAGCAAAGCGGGTCACCCGGATATTTTGCCTCGAGAACAAGCGTCCAAGAATCCAAATATCCCGAAGATTGCAATAATGAAGCTTCATATTTAAAATAACGCACATATTTTATTATTTATCACGATTTTATTTTATACGATCTCTCTTTTAATGCAAGGCAAATCGGCAAAAATCAGAACATGACTGGGCATAATTGCGCCCAGTTCGTGTAATTAGCCCAGTTTTGGGTGTAATTGCGCAGTTTGTTGCCTTTTTTATCCGATTCAGCCCTTGCTATAAATATAGACTCTCGTTAATTTACAACTTTTAGGACGCTTGAAAATTTCACTCATTCATGCTCTTACATCTCTCTCCTCGAATAATCTCTCAATATTCTCTCATCCACACATAAACACAATCACACACATTAAAATACTCTCTTTTGCATTAGATTAGGAGGTTTTAAGGGTTCTAACACTCATCAAAACATTGAATAAGTCACCTATATTTAAGAGAACGGCGGAGTGCTTTAACGACTTACTTAGTTAATGAACTGGCAATTAAAACCGTCTCGTATGGTGGTCATAAGAAACTGGTTTTTCTATCCCCGATTCTTATGGTTGGCATGAGATGAAAGTAAAGCCAGGGACCACCCCTGTACCTTATTTTTTTAATTTAATACTTTTATTTAACTTTCTGAATCTAGGTTCTTCTACGCTTTTCTATTTCATTCATTCATACACTTTTCCTCACAAGCTCTATTTCTCTCTTCTTCTCAAACTCTTCGCCATCTTCTTCACGAATTTTTCCTCATTTATCTTTAATTCTTTCCCAAATTCCTCTTTCTCCACGAAATTTTTCTTCATTTCATCTTCTCATCTTAAATTTTCTGATCTCAACCTTCTCCATATCCTCAAATTTCGAGCAAATGATGTATCTGCTTCTCTTTGTAAAATCGATCAGGTATTTCTCATTTTTATGGTTTTGTTTTCCGAATTCCTTCATTTTGGTGTTTTGATATTCATTTTTTCTTTTTTGAATCACTTTTCATTTTGATTTTGAATTTGATTTCTGAAATTTTCTTTAGATTTGATTTCAGAATTTTTGTTCTTCATTTTAAGATCTACAGAGATTTTGCTTTCATTTTCTTCACTTTCGTTTGTTTGTTTTCTGAATTTTCATGTATTTTGAATTTATTCGTTTTTTTTGTGAGTCGTTTTTTGTGGGATTTTTCACTAGATTTTAAATGAATTTTTACTCGTTTTTTTGGGATAGGGAGTTTTCATCCGATTTTTGATTCGATTTTCTGGTTTTTTGGATTGCTCGCCTTCGTTTTTCGATTTTTTTTTGTGTTTTTAGATCTAGGATTATTGATTTTGTTTTTGGGTTTTCGATCTGGGCTTTTCTTTTTTTGAGTTTTGTTTCTAGGTTTTTGTTTTGGGTTTGGTTTTTTCGATTCTTTTGTTTTTCTGGATTTTGATTTCAGTTTTTCAACTTAATTTTCTGGTTTTTGGTTAATCAGTGTTGTTTGGGGTTTTTCGAAATATTTGAATATTCAGATCTTGGCTTTTCGATTTTTGAGTATTATTGTTTGGCTTTTCGCTTTGATTTTTTTGGGCTTGTTTTCGTGTTTTGGTGATCTGGATAGGGATTAGATCATTACTATTAGCTTTATTTTATATTATTGTCGAATATTTATTAGGATTAATTATTTTAATTAGATTTATTTTGCTTATTTTTGGAAAAATCCGAAATGATCTGGATAGGGATTAGAAAACAATGTTCCTTTATCATCTTCAAGAATTTAACCTCATGCTAGGAATAGAAAACAATGTTCCATCATCTCATAGTGGAAGGAAAATACAAGATATTACATGTGTTGATCTAGAAAGTGCCCAAGATATGAGTAAGGTTGAAACTTTGGCATCTATAAATAGTCTATCTTTGAGTATTGATATGCACAATGAGCTTGTACCAGAAGAATCGATTGTTCATAATATTTGTACCATGAAAGAAAAGGTTAGTACCATCATTACTACAGTCAAAACCGAATTGGAAGAACCTACTACAAAGCAATATTCTATTCCTTTCGCACAAAAGGTGGATCTGCGAATTCGAGTCTTTGAAAAATGGGAAAATCTTTTAAAAAGTAAGGAAGATGGTCCTCGGACTTATATTTGGAAGTCTCCACTTCACAACTACAACTTGTCCATAGATAATATTGTAGAAGCACATGTTCGAGAACCTATAATTCTACGAGATGCTACTAAAGAACGTCGCGTATGGATGGTTGCATGGCTCGCTACACCAAAACTTGGGACAAGTTTTGTTTTCAAAAAGGGGAGAATGATCTGGATAGGGATTAGATCATTATTATTAGCTTTATTTTATTATTTAATGTCGAATATTTGTTAGGATTAATTATTTGAGTTAGATTTATTTTGCTTATTTTAGAAATCGATATTAGGAGTAGATTAGTTGGTTAGGTATATTCTATTCGTTATTGAATAATATCTGTAGATTAGATTCTGTTAGGTTAGTTTAATTAGATATTATTAGATTTTTAGGGATATAATTAGTTAGATATTTTCTGATAAGATTATATCTTTCCAATATCTTAGTTAATTTTAGAATTATTTATTATAATAGTTCGAATTCTTAATGAAAATATCATTTATTCTAGTCAAAAAATCCTCTTTTGTTAATCAGAGAAAACCTTGTGAGTTTGTGGTGGTTTGGAAATCACTGATAGCTACATTGTTAGTTGCTTCTTTGAGCTATTCCACTTTGGAGTTAAGATCCTTCAAATTCTTTGGTTTGTCCGGGTGTGAAGTTATTTTTCATCATTTTTCCCATCTTTGGGAAATATCTTCATTATGCTTTATTTCTTTATTCAAGATTTATGAGCACTCGCTTATAAATCCACATCATTTAGATTTTATTTTTTAGGTCTTTTGATTTTTTTTTTTTGTATTTTCATTCTTTGGGTGTTTTTTATTTTGTTAAATGTCTATTGAGTGAGTTTAATTTTTTGTTTTATTGTTTTCTCATATTTTGTTTGTTTTTGTGTTTCATTTTCTGAATTTTTTTCATTGATTTTGTTATTTGTTGGTATGTAGTTACAATTGTCTGATTGTTGTTAATTTTTTTGTGTTTGTTACTGAAATTTTTTTGTTTGATTATTACTGGGTTTATGAATGTTGCTAAGTTCTGAGATTTACTATTTCCTTTATGGCAGTCTTGATTGAGCAAACATGGGGATCAGTGTGTTGAATATGCTCTATAAGACAATGTGACAATGATGTATCATGGTCATAAGAACTAGAAGAAAAAACGTTTGGAGGCAAGTTGCGTTTGTTTGAGTTTTGTAACTCCTTTTTTAGCATCAATTACGAAATGTAAATTTGGATATGTAGCATATATTTTAATATAATTACTTTGTATTCTTGAGATACTCATATATTATTTATGTTTTTATGTTTCAACGACAATAAGGTGTGAGGTTGAGTCACACCTTACCTACCTTTTTTTTAATTTAAAATTTGCTATAAGAGACCGTTATAGTCAAAACCGTCTCTAAGACTTCAAAAAACTCATCTGTCAAAAAACTAGTTATTTGATCTAAATAAGAGATCATTATGAATATAACCGGCTCTTGATCGACTTAAGAGACCGCAACAAAACTACGGTCTCTTTACGTAAGAGCCCTTCATCTTGACCGTTTTTACGATCTCTTTGGCCTTTTTCAACCGGTCTCTTTCCTTTCTTGTAGTAGTGTAAGCCTCAAGTCCTAAGGTCCGAGCTATGTCCTTGGTCTTTGCATCGAGTTGCGAGAGTATGAGTCAATGTCTCAATTCAAACCCCCTTTGCATGCTTGTTTATAGATTGATTTCTATGTAACTTACATTGATATGATTAATAACAACTTGCAATTCAATTAAAAGCAACCTTAAGCATAAATTTTCAATCCTCCACGAGTGCTTGCATGGCTTGTCTGACACTATAATATGCTTTAACAAACCGACAAAATTCGTTTTCTCACGCCCTAATAAGATAACTTGGACAACCGGCATTAGGTTCTCGAATACGGATTATCAACAATCCACAACTAAACTAGTCACATATTGCATAGTATTCTGTTAAACAAACCCACCTAGTAACTGCATATTTAGGTTTAAAACGGAAACTTGTTTGTTTTCTTTTGGACAATAACTCGGCAATAACTGGTATATCAAGCACTCTTTTGCATATATCTAGGAGTTTCAAGGTTCTAAAGCTGCGACAAGGGTTCCAAGGGTCCGAAGCTATGTCCTTGGTTTCGACATCGTGTGCGAGGTAGTTTGAGGCCAAATCTCAATTCTAAACCCCCTTTTCATGCTTGTCTAGAATTCAACTCCGATGTAATTTGCATGTAATATTGATTAACAAAAAAATTTGAAAATCAAATTAAAAGAAACCTTAAGGCTAACTTTAAATTCCTCGTACGAGTGCTTGCATGCTTATCTCACAACTATAATATGTTTTTTAACAAGACCTGCAATTTCTTTCACACCTAATAATATAATTATTGACAACCGACATAGGCTCTTGGAATACGAATAACAACCACACCGCAATAAACTAGACACTATTTGCATGTATTCTGTTAAACAACCCACCTAGTAACTTGCATGTTAGGGTTTAAAACGGAAACTTGTTTTGTTGTCTTTTGGACAATCCCTCTCAATAACTGTGAGTAGAGGCCGCTAGAGCGGGGGGGGTGTTATGCACTACTTCACCCTTACCCTTCCCTTATCAAACAGCTGGTGAACTACAAACTGGAGTCCTTCGCCTTGCTTTGTGAAATTATAGGCAAGGCTTAAATTTAACCGGGTTCCGCAGCTTCTCGAAAGAAGTTCGGTGGCGACTTCCTCTACTTATTTTGAGCATAAACACACAACTCCAGGCATACTCACAATATGAAAAAGACAAGAATTCAGTTCTCGCAAACAAACCAAGCCGCCCTTAAATTATACCCCCCGGAGTAGAGGGACGGGACCCAGTCCGGCCCGGTGACGCCCCGACGCCCGTACAGTTTTCTGGCGACTTCACTAGGGAATTCACTAAAGCTATTACCTTTAGTGATGTGTGAACAATACTTGAATTATTATGTGATTTAAGACTGCATTGTGTTAGGCATCCTACATTGCACGAACTTAGGTCGTTGGCACTGATTTTCTGTTTTCTAGGCAACACGTCTCGTATAAATGTTTTATGCACTTGAGACAAGACCGGGGGGTGGGGGGCTCGCTTAAGATTGGCGCTGGTGCACTACCTATGTAACCAACTCTTAAGCTTGATGCCCATACCAACCATGACGCGCGGCTGAGTGCCCTACAAAGCCGTAATGGTTTAGAACTCCTTTAATCATCACAAAGGGATGGATGTATTAAGGACCGTTTTGAGCCTAGTCATGAGACCCTCTTGGACACCCGGACTGACTTGTTCGTTAACGTAGCAACTGACTCTAGGTGCCTCGACTTTTGATTTTCATTTTGCTATGTGCTTTTAGACTAAGGACCCTAGGTTTGCATATATAACAAACAAGTAACAGTCCTCATATAGCAAGGTGATCATTCCTTAGGCATCATAATGTCAAAGTGGTTGTAAACTAGAATCATAAGGCGTTGCGTCTTTGTTGAGTCATGCAATTGTAAATAGATGTCAGACCTTTGAACTTCGCCTTTAAAAAAAAAAGAAGACGAAAAAACAAAAAACAAAAAAACAAAAAATAATGACAAAAAAAAGTAAAAGGCAAATTTCCGACATTCATGCACTTTTACTTTTTTTGAGTCAATCAATAGGCAAGGGATTGATCACCCCTAGGACATGCATTGCATCACAAGTTGATTCGACATGAAACTTAACTTTTGGTCCATGTGCAAACAGGATAGTGTAGATACATACATGTGTCCCTAGCGCAAAACGGCCAAAGATAAGACACCTCTCGCAACACACAAGTCAAATCGAGAGAGTTAGGACCCTGACAAGCCCTAAAAAAGACAGATTCCCTTGCACCGAACACGTCTTCCAATATTTAGCATCATAAAAATAAGTTTTAATTTACAAATAATTTTAAAACATTTTTCTAGAATTTTCCGGAATTTTTCTGAATTTTCTAAGTATTTTTGGCAATTTTTCGGAATTTTCAACAATTTAATTAATATTGCAATAATTAATTAAATTATGAAAACAATTCCAAAATTCACGAAATTTTAGCACAACACACTTTTTTTCACAAGGAATTTTTAGTTTTTTTTCATAATTTTTCGATTTATGGTTTAATATTTATGAATTTCTTAAGCAAAAATTCAAAACCAAGTAAAGCGGGCCAACTTGGGATATTTTGCCTCGCGACACGCTTCCCGAGGMAGCCAAATATCTCGAGCATCGTGATAATATCATCCGCAATCGCAATAGTATCAGTTATAATTGTTTGTAAAATCACGTATATATATATATATATGACATACGACTATATTACGATATTATTTCATTACAATCTCGCTATTCGAGGTAAAGCAATCCCGAATATCGCAATAATATCCGTCGCAATCGCAATAATATCATACCGTAATCATATAAAATCACGTATCATTATATTACGATATTATTTCATCGCAATCACACTATTTGAGGCAAGGAAAATCGGCCGAAATCCAGGGCAATACTGGGCGCAATTACGCCCAGTTTTGGGCGTAATTGCGCCCAAAAATTGCCTATTTTGGCCGATTTTGACCCTTGCCTATAAATAGGGAGCCCACAAATTCATTTCAAAGGAATTTGGATGAATTCTCGACTTCTTTCTCACTCGTCCGATTCTCTCTCTCTCTCATTCTCTCTCACAAACACTCAAACACAATTCAAACACATAAAAGCATATTCAAGCACTCTTTTGCAATAGATCTAGGAGGTTTTTAAGGGTTCTAAAGGTTCGACAAGGGTTCCTAAGGGTCCGAACCTACGTCCTTGGTCTTCGACATCGTGTTGCGAGGTAGGTTTGGGGACAACGTCTCAATTCTAAACCCCTTTTTGCATGCTTGTTTAGAAATTCGACTTTCTATGTAATTTGCATGTAATATTGATTAACAAACAATTACAAAATTAAAACAACCTAAGGCAAACATTTAAATTCACTCGTACGAAGTGCTTATGTCAATGTAACTTATCTCAACAACTATTAATATGCCTTTAACAAAAGACCTGCAAAATTTCGTTTCACGCCTATAAGAGCTATGGAACAACAGCATTAGGCTCACTGGTATAATACGCGAATTATTGCTACAGGAAACACAATAGCCACAAACAAACTAGACACTATTTGTTTAAACAAAACCCACCTACAGTACATTTTGCATGCTTAGATTTAAAATGTGAAACTTTTTCGTGTTTTCTCTGATACTCTAGGTAGACAATGAACCGACAATATACACTACAGTAGAGGCCGCTAGAAAAGAATAGCAAGCGGGGAGGCGCGTTCTCTAGTGTCACTATCCCGATCAACCGGACGCCTTATCTTAACTGCACAATTACTCTTGTTCCTAATTTACAGACCTTTGGTGCACTACCAGATCTGCATGGATTGTCACTCTCCTCAACTTGCTGTTATTGTTAATTAGTAAAAAGCCAAGGCAAGTGGGCAAGTTAAAACGGGTTCCCCGGCGATGAAGGCTGAAGGTCCACTCAAAACAAGAAGTGCGAGTGTTCATGACTTCTCTTTCTACTTTCAATTTCCGCACGTTTTTCTAAAACAAAAAGCACACCTCCAGGGCATATTCACGAATACGCAAAAAGCAAGTAGAATCCAGATTCTAGCGAAACTAAGGGAAAACAGCGATCACGCCCTTTAATATTGTATCCACGCGCCGAGTAAGGCAGAGGGACTCGGGAAGCGCCCAATCCCGGCCTCCAGTGAAATGCCCGAAACTAGGACGCCAGATTATCATATGACAAAGATAGGGCTAAAGCTCGAACACATCGCTGTTTGGGCTTAACAAACACAAAGCTCCGATTAGTTTTTCGCGGTGTTGCTGCAATTGTCACTTCACAATTTCCAAATGGTCGGACTCACCTCGTGAAGAAAGCCATTCAGCAAATCGCCACAAGGTCAGCCGAGTAACGTGGATTCTCATTTCTCTAAGGTAAACAGGACAGTCGCAAGACAACCCGATAGTACCCACAACGGCACACTCACCGACATAGCGCTTCCAAGGATGCAGATTCCAATGAGAATAGAAAAGAAGAGAGAGAGACGCCCATGGCTCGAGAAGTGGACGGTGCCACGATATTAGAGAGGCTTTAGAAGCCAACATTGCCGCAATAGCAAAAGGCTAACTCTCGTTTGTTCCAATAGGTAGTCACCCTTAAGACACTCGAAAGATGGCCCTTGACAAGGCAACCACAAGAATGCCCCTACTTTGAGACACGGAACCGAGGACATATTCAGCTAAGATTCTCGAAGAAATTCTCTGTACAGACTTGTCAAAGTTCAGCCACTGACGATCCTAGTTTCCCACGCATAAGGGTGATAGGGCCATACTGGCATAGGAATTCGTCTATGGATTTGCTACTTCAATCGGCTATCCTCAGGAATGAAATAAAATTTGATTTGTATGACTTCTATGTCTCTTCAGACTCGTCAAAGTGGGGGCTTCTTCCACAAAGCTCCTTTACACACTTCGGGTTTGGAAATTTTCTTCCGCACGCAAGAAATTCCATAATATGCACATCTCTGGGTATTACTGCATTCTTCATCAGCTCGCTATCATCCGAAACCACATGCCTATCACAACTCATACCTTCCGGTAGCTTATGGTCTTCGTTCCACGCTACATGGTCTACTTTGAACAACGCTTTCACTATAACACAGGACATCTTGTCGGCGTCTTTATTGGGAAAGATTTTTGCTCATCCACCGCAACCGCGTGCCATCTCCCGATCCGCTCTGATATCCACAATACAACAACATCCACGGTTTCCACCTCATCTTAGAGACTTGATAGTACAGTATCCCGATATAAGCTAATCAGCTTCATGCGGTTAATAGGAAAGTCTTACAATGCGTTACCGCACTCAACTTGAGCTCCGCGCATCATTCGGATTGCTCGGCTTTTTTTTTTTTGGATTTTTGGAATTTTCAGTGCAAGTGCGCCGCACCTAAATAGTGAATCCCCCTTCAGAAATAGAGTTAGTGAAAATTTTCATCAACAATTTCCTCCCGAAATACCGCTACCACCTTCGGTACCTAGATTTGGGAAATTTTGACAAGGTCTACCGGATCGACATTTAGATTGAAGATGACCTTTTCAAAGAAAACTCCAAGAATAAGGGGACCTACAACAAGAAGAACGACGCATCTAACACTAAGGGTGTATCAAGAATCAATGCCGTTGAAGTTCCCAACAACTATGGCAAAAAAAAAATACAACAACAACAATAACAACGACAACAACAACAATAGCAATGGCAATGACAACGGCAACAGTAATGGCAATGGCAATCACGGCAGGTCGTGCTTTTGCCGTAGGCGCACCTACACTCCGCTTGGGATGACTCAAACCCAAGAATTTGAAAGACTCTCCCACCAAGGCTTGATCTCCCCGATTAGGCCTATCTTTGATCCTCCTGTGGAGAAAAGGTCCGCAAGATGGGGTGCAAACAAGTACTGCAAGTATCACCGTGGCAATGGACATGACCTTGAGGATTGCATCACCCTTAAGGATCATCTACAAGACATGATTGCTTTCGACCCCTCTATCTTCATCACCCCCACTATGGTTGCACCAACCATGGGTTCTCTCAACATCGCACCAGCTCAAAGGCCCTTCACTAGAGGAAGAAATGGATAAGTTCAGCGACACCGGGCTGACCTTTTGGATGACCTTTATTGAGGGTTCGCTCCACGAAAAATGAGAACGCAGCAACATCAAGTCCCTAGCTAGAGGCATGTGCGTCAGTCGCAAATGGAGAAAAGGAATAACCGAATTTGCTTGGAGCGCTCACCTTCGTTCTTGATACCTATAACCGGTGGAGGTCCTTGGAAATTTTCCATGATCCAGATGAATCCACTGCACTGAAATTCTGGCTCATGTAGTTCAGTCATCCAGAGCCTCTAAAAGATTCATCCCCAGCATGCATTATGCAGACCAAGAAGAAGCAACTCGGAAACGACAAGCTGTGAAGATAACCACTCTAGGAGGTAAGGTTATCAAGTGCACCATGGGCAAAGGACCAGTGTTCGAGGTTTCTGAATCTGAGAATAAGTGTGAGTCAAGGGTCGTAGAAGCTAGCATAGCTAGTCCTAGGGAATGCTCTCCTTAGTCTGTCAAGGAGCCTAGTATCCCCGTTTCCCATGTCAATCAAGTGTCTTTGGAGACAAACTTATCTGCACTCTCTTCAGAGTTTAATAACATGCACCTTTCTGCTTACTCCTCTTTTCCTTCTTATGATTGCTTTAATTCACAACTCGCAAACTAGCAAAACGACAATGAGTTAATAAAGGCAATGGAAGAGCACGAAAAGAAAACTTCTGTCATCGAGCAAACAGAAAAGGTAAACATCTCCGACAACGAAACGTTGCGGGAGATATAAAGAATTCCGAGATGTTTTTGCTTGGTCCTATGAAGACATGTCAGGGATTGACCCAGATATCGCACAACACAAAATTCCGTTCATAGAGGGGGCTAAGTCAATCAAACAAAAGCACCGTTGCATGAAACCAAATGTTGCCCTTAACGTTCGGCAGGAAGTCATCAAATAACACAATGCATGCTTCATTAAGGTCGTCAATTACCCTCAACGGATAGCAAATGTGGTTCCAATACCTAAAAAAGATTGACGGGTTCAAATGTGTGTACGTTTTCGTGACTTAAACAAAGCTTGTTTGAAGGACGTCTTCCCTCTACCACACATAGATGTTCTCGTAGACAATACAGCAGATCATGCCTTGCTCTCATTCATGTAAGGGTATGCGGGTTACAACCAAGTCAAAATGACTGAAGAAGACATGGGAAAGACAACCTTCACCACTAAGTGGGGGCTATATTGCTACAATGGGATGCTTTTTGGTCTATAAAATGCAGGCGCCACATACCAACGAGCTGACATTGCTCTGCCTCATGACATGATACACAAAGAAGTAGAGGTCTATGTCGACGATATGATTGTCGAGTCAAAGGACCGCGAAGGACATGCCCTTGCACTAAGGAAGTTCTTCCAAAGACTCCGGCAATTCAACATGCGTCTTAACCCACAAAAGTGTGCAATCGGAATCACTTCAGACAAGCTCTTAGGTTTTGTCATGAGCTCTCGAGGCATCGAGATCGATCCAACAAATATCAAAGCAATCATGTCACTTAGGCCACCAAAAAATGAAAACGAGATCCGAGGGTTCTTGGGTCGACTCCAGTACATCAACAGGTTCATATCCAAGCTCACGATGGTCTGCGAACCCATCTTTAAGAAACTGAAGAAAGGTGCACCCAATAAATGGGATGATAGCTGCCAACAAGCTCGCCCTGGACATCCGTTACGGCTCTATCTTACAGCAACAAGCACCGTCGTTGGAGCATTGCTCGCTTAAGAAATTGACGGCAAGGAAAATTCTATCTACTACCTCAGCAAGAATTTCCTTCCATATGAGGCACGATACTCTACCCTAGAGAAACTATGCTTGGCTTTAGTGTGAGCATCGCGAAAGCTTCGACATTACTTGCTCACACATATCGTACACATCGTATGCAAAGGGGATCCAGAAAAATACCTCTTTGAAAAGCCAATATTCAACGAATGCATGTCTTGATGGATGGTTATGCTTACCGAATTTGAACTAAAGTTCGTGCCTAAAAAAGTCATCAAAGGTAGTATTGTCACCGAATTCTTAGCAGATTCTCCAGACGAAGTCCTTCCTAAGGACTTTGACTTTCCAGACGAGGAACTTATGATGACCGAGGAAGAAAGTTGGTCATTAAACTTCGATGGTGCATATAATCAAAAGGGATGTGGAGTTGGAGTGCTTTTAATCTAACCACAAGAGGAGCACAACCCAATTTCCGTCAAGCTCGACTTCTATGTCACTACCAATGCCGCAGAGTCAAAAGCATGTATTCTGCGATTACAGGCCGCCGTTGCGCATAACGTTAAGAGATTGCGGGTATATGGTGATTCCTCACTCATCATAAACCAGATTTCAGGCCGATGGAAGGTACGAAGGGAAAGCCTTGCTCCGTAACAGTCCTATCTTCAGAACATTGCATCCCAGATAGATGAAATCAAATACACCTACCTACGATGCGAAGACAATCAGTTCGCAGATCCATTAGCAAGGATCGCATCCATGGTGCGAATTCCGAGTTCGGTGATGTAGACACCTGAAAATGTGTCTCCCCAAATGAGTAATCCGTGATGAAACATACCGCGTCTCGCGTTTTGTTTCGAATCAGAAAAGATGCTTTGAATTCACAAGAGTTGGAAATATGCGAGGTCGTACTCGGAAATATTGAGCAAAGGTCAAAGGCAAGGCAAAAATATTTTCTTTCGGTTTTTTCAAAGGTTTTCAAAGGTTTTCAAA
>SNQN01005271.1:0-20044 GCA_008642245.1 Bassia scoparia | reverse complement strand
CATCCTCATCATTCGCCTATTTTCGGATTCTAACTTAGCTAGCCTCCTGGTGCTAGGATCAAAATTTTCTCCTCCTTCGGGGGATCCTTCCTCCTCGGGGGTTTCCTGTTCACCTTCTTCGGGCTCCTCCATCTCATCTTCTCGGAAGGAGGGATCCTCTTCATCTTCTGATTCACCTGAAGACAAATCCTGCATGTTAGGGATATTTTCAGTATTGACACGTCTACGTCTGCTCCTGACGCAGCGGTCACTTCAGCCCTTAGGGTTTGAAGAGCTAGTTGGGTCTCTTCTCTACTCTTTTGGAGTTCTTCCCTATAAAAGGACAACATTTCCAGTAGGTCAGAATTGCTAGGAGGGTTAGGAGTGCCAATTTCGGAAGCCATAGCAAAAAATTTCAGATTACGCGATTATTAGAAAAGAAGTAGAGTAATCAGGAGTATACTCCCTTCACTATATTTTTTTTTAACAAACCAAGCCGCAGGCCCCACAGTGGGCGCCAAAATGTTTAGGCAGATTTTAGCTAGACGAGCTAATACACCTAGCTAGGATCGTGACCTGCAACTAGACGGGTTAAATTATTCGACAATAATAATTAAAGCAATAATAGACAAATGCGAAAATATAAAGGACCCACAGAGATTGGTGACGCGGAAACCCAAATCAGGGAAAAACCGCGGGTAGCGATGAGGCTACCGATCCACTATGACTTTAGCCTTGAATTGGCTCGTTTCACAATTACAAAGCATGGGAGGTTGTTCTAGCTATTCAGTATGAGTATGTGAGAGATGGAGAGAGAGAGATCAGATCTGCCTCTACTGATTACATTGTTACATATTTATAATAATCAAACCCTACTAGGTCAAGCTGGTTCTTTGACCACTATATTTGTGCCGCACATTTCTCAACTACCTTATCTAGCCGTTTGCTCTAGGTGACTTTATCCAGCTGCTCCCTATTTTCTCGCAAGCGGTTATTGCTGACTATTTCCAAGCTTCGTTCTTTAGGCTGGGCCTAGCTAAAACCGGGTTACAACAGAGGTAAATAATATTGGACGGTTAACTTGTTGGTGGAGTGAAAATGAATTTCAATCATAGAAAAGCTTATATGTTATAGATGGAAAACAGTTTAAATCCAAATAGTAGAAGAAAAGCGAAAAATGATGCAGTAGTAACATTTTGCAGTGTACCAAACGGAGTGGCATTTTCTGTGTTTGTTTGTTGTGCAAAGTAGTAATAAAGCTAAGATTGATGATGAAAGAATAATACTTGGTACAGTATATAGCTTCTAACAAAGGTGATCTGATGAAAACAGTGCTTATTAAGTGACTGGTTAAGAAACGAATACTGACCTACTTATTCCAGCAAATCTTTGAAAGATAATGGTGCACATTCTAGTAGTTTTCTACTACCWAGTTAATTAGTTAGTTAGAGAATCTAACATTAAGAACCAGATTCCATCATTTGACATACATAAAAGACATAAATTAAAGTATGGTATGACTTTATAACATACTTTATTAACCCTACAAATTTATGCTTCTCAATAYATATATACTCACAATTGTATYARAATGCTTTTWTAATCTTAWTWMRCSGAGTATATCTTCCTTTTGTTATTTCTTCTGCTTTCAATTGCCATATATCCAAACTTTAATTTCAAGTCGTACGTACTGTTTTACTAACTTCATTTCTMCTTTGTTGTTCAAATTGCTGCATTTATGAGAGAGAAGGAGGTAATTAATTATTTTCTCTAAACAATAATTATTATTTGTAAGAATTCAAGTACTCGCTCTTTAATTTTATGTCATTTTTCAACTTATTGATTGATGTGGTATGTTATTTGAGCAGTACTTTTGCATGATTTTGAGGATCAACATTGATTGCAATGGTTGCTATAGGAAGGTCAAAGAAGCACTTCTTAAAATTCGCGGTAAGCAAAACAAAAACTTGTTTCGGGTGAAATAATATAATTGTTTTGTCGAATTTATAATTGGTGATTGGTAATTGGTTTGATTTGAATATTTCGTAATCTTGCCTTCCAACGATTAAAACACATTTACAAAATTTAAACGCTCTATATAAAAGTCTAGGACAACCAATGTAACTTAGCTTTTGTATGTAAACGAGTCGTGCAAAAATGTAARTTAGCTTTTGTATTACGCTAATATGTGACTTTGCTAATTTGTTTATTCATCATCATCARTATGTTGCATCTTGAAGAACTAGAGTCTCATATGATAGAGAATGGATCAAACAGAGTAATAGTTATTGGAAAATTCATCCCTCAAGATGTAGCWATCAAGATTAGAAAGAGAACYAATCGAAGGGTCGAAATTTTGGAGATTCAACAGCTTAGCCCTATAAATCAACAAAATTGCCAAGATCAACTTCGAGGCTGATCAATCTTGGTCATAATATTACTTGTATGGTAGTAGTTTGATGTTTAGCATGTAATTTTCTAGGAAAATTCTACTTGGAAGCCCCCTATTAGTTGAATGGTTGTTCGTATAAATTGTCGGGACCAATAAACAAGCGTTTTACTGTCAGATGACCCTCAACTACGACATAGACCCCCCGGGATGGGATACTGTGTTACAGGTTCGTGGCTCGAAACAGTTGATGTCTGATCGCGCTTTCAGACCATCAGGTTACCGTCGGGCTTCTTCCAGATCAAGGCAAGGAGATGGAGGCCAGCTAGGAAGTCATGGAAGCCTACCTTTGAGGCGGCTTTGATGGTTGGAGTTAGTTACTTAGTTGCTTCTTTTTTATCTTTTTCTAAGGCTTGTTTAGCAAAATGCATACTTCATATTGTATTCTTTAATCCATTTCAAATTATTAGTATGTTGTTACTTGGGTTAGTTTTTGTTCATGTTCAACAACTWGTAAAACAAGAATTTTATTTCAATCCCACTAGTTTGAAACTCTAACGCAACATGAATCAACTGGCATGGCATATTGGCATGTTTGTAAAATGAAATGATTATGAACTTCTTTATCAAGACGGATCAAGAAAACTTGGCCGATATCAATCATATCAGTAAGCAAGACCCTTTTAGAGTCAAGGGGAAAGGCAAGGAAATTTCTCTAGTGGAAGATCTCGTTTTTCAGGTTGAAAGATGTTCTCTTTATCACTAGACGAAGCATAGCTTGGTCAGTAGTACATATTGCATGCCTCCAGTGCATTGCATAGTATATCGAAAGACAAGAAGTAGTTTAATGGCTAGAAGACAGATGATGTGAAACACATGGTAAATAACCCTGCTTCGCAAAACAAGCTAGTCCGGAGATCAATTATAAGGAAATGTTAAGCTGCTAAATCATGATTCTCCAATTAACTACTTTACTAGAGTAAGCTTAGCTTGTCACTTGTATATATTGCACATTGCACGTTTCGGTCCAATTGCAAGTATACCGAAAGGCACCGTGCTAGTTTAATGGCTAAACGGCAGATGATGTGAATAATATGGTAAATAACCCGCCAGAGCAAAACAAGCTAACCCAGGGAGGCAGAGATCAATTGCTAAGCTGCTAAAATCATGATTCTCCAATGAATGTTCTTAACTACTTTACTAGAGTGAGGTGTAACCAATTTTGATGCAAACCCTTCTTAGTCAAACCATAACACTCTCATGAAACTCATTCATGCCACAAAAATAAAATAAAAGTTTTATTTTTTTTATTTTAAAAAAAAGGGTTTTGTGAGTAATTTGCTCACAGATCAGAGACTACTGTAATAGCATAGATATTTGTCAGGGTTTGTTATTGAGGGAAAAACAATAAGAGATGCATGTATAAGAAACCCTTGCACACAACCTGCATGTAGCTTACTCACACTCACCACATGCATTTTCTATATATACCAACTCTAAGCCTTTGCATCATTCAGAACTTCATCTTGTTGTAGCCCAAGAAAAAAATAACACATKACAAACGCTGACAAWATGGCCAAGTRTCRTGCACATCTCCTCACTCGAATTACCTTTYTTCCATTGCTCATRGTCWTCTCCTTCATCGCCTTGAGCCACTCACAATTAACCCCAACAAACCCTTCAGCCCCGACCATGGCACAGTGTGGGCCGCGTCTTATTCTACTTGCTCCATGTGCCCCATTCGTGCAGGGGCAATCTCCAAGCCCCGTCCAGCAGTGCTGTGATAACCTCGCSCAAGTGTATAACCAAGAGCGAGATTGTCTCTGCCTCTTCCTCAATGGAACTGCCTTGGCCTCTCTCCCTCTCAACTCTACCCGTGCTCTTCAGTTGCCTGGGCTCTGTAGTCCCCAAATGGACCCCTCTACTTGTTCTCCCTCAGGTAATTTCATCACTTCATGTATTCTCTACTTTATCAAACAACAATATGGTGGGTTTGACATGCATGTAAACCTATTTAATTATAGTATGATTGTCATTTATCTTTATCTTGATCATTTTCTTTTATCATCTCTTTTTTGGGGGGGGTTGAGTAGGAGTTGGATCAACACCTCCAACATCACAATCATCTCAGGCTTCATTCCAGAAAAGTCCAGGTCCTGCTGCTGCTGCAGGTAGGAATTTCCGGACTTTGCTCTGATGCAACAAGAGATCTGTCTTTTCCTAGATAATATACATCCAAATAACAAGGATTTGGTTTATGAAATTACTGAAGTTTGATTATTGTTTGTAGGGGCTCCAACTGTAACAACCGCTGCACCTAGGCCAAGCACTGCTAGATTTGGGTTGGGGAAGAGCTCYTCAGCTTACAAARTAGATGGCAGTCAATGGGGAGTTGCCGCAGCAATGATTTTTCTACTGTTAGAGAAATTATTTTAGAAAAAAGGTCAATCGCGTTCAGAATGTAGGATAGTTATGATGACAGATTGACAGATGCATTACCAGCTAGGATTCTAGGAAGAATTTAACAAGACATTATTTCTTTGTCAATTTTACGATTGCGTTACAGTCAATGAACCTTATTATCAGTTTGAAAAATTAAAGTTTCTGTATCAAAGTAGTTTTTGCATTTATCTGATAAGCCACCCTTCCCCAAAAAAGAAGAATATGCTGGGAATTAAGTCTAACCAGAAGACCAGCGAAGGCAAAAAAAAAAATATAGATATTGATTACTGTATCTTAGCTATACTAGACAAGTATTCGGAACCAAAACAAAGTCATTTATGCATGCACAGTCAAAAACCTTTCTAACATATTATGCGGAGTTGTTGAAAAATCTTCAAATGGTGTCTTCAGGCATGGGTGTAGATGAACATTAACAATTAACATCTTTGTTCTTTTTCACAAAGAAGAGAAGTTGCTCAGAAACCACAAAGTAATAGAGGGTAAAAAAGAACTTCATTCTAAACTTGTCACCTCTAATGTTTACAGTCTGCTTACACAGTAGCTTATACACATATATCAGCAGGATAACAGCAATACAGGAGATTCAATGCTAAAGCAGCGTGTGTTCATTYAACATTTTTCATTGGTTCCAAAAGACTGCACAAGTCTATATCATTCATTTGTATAAAGTGCTTTGTTTGAATACCTCGCTACTAGTCCAAAGCTGGAGCCTCCTCTGTGGGGTTTGACTCAAATACATCTGCATCAGATCCCTCAGGTCCTTCTAAGAGGTCACCGGACTGGATAGATTCTTTGTATGCAGGAGTTTTCCTAAAATCAGTAGCCCCTTCATTATAAGTAGCCACAGCAACGCCGCAAGCAATCAACTGAGTTCCACAACAGGAGGGGGAGAAAAATTCAGTATTAATTCTCCGTTTATTAGACAGATATGGTGCAGTAAATTTGAAGGTAAAAGATCAAAATACAAGCATTCACAACCTGTGCACTCTAAGACCGACAATCTAACATTCTAAAAGAGTAATGGATATGTCGATACAATTTCGGAATTTCAACATTTCAATACATTTTCATGATTTCATCCATGAGTAATGTCTTCAATTTTATGTTTACCTTAGAATGCATTGAAAATAAAGGACACAATTAAAAACAGTGAAACACAATGTGATGATGACCCGACCTTTCAAAGAGATTGCCAATGGTCCAGCCATGATCAATTTTGGGTTCTCAAAAGTCAAAAGTAATAGGATATTTTGGGATCTACTTGACACCTATCCATTTCAGAAGATTTATCTTGTCAAGTTTCCCTTGCAAATCATCCAATCTGATTAACAAACCTAAGATGTGTAGAACGATGAGCTATCCACATTGTCTAAACATGGAAGGACATAACTCATAAAAGCTATCAAAAACCTAAGCAACCAAAATAGCACAGATGTACTTGAAAATTCTATCTTATCTAGAAGTCACGCACTCACATTAAACCATAAACAGTAACCAAATGCAGAAATTGCTGAATAACATATGATGGTTCTATTTTGGTAAAAATAAGACTGGCAGACACAAATGGTGAATGATAAAATTCTAAAAGAGAAAGTGTTGGAATTTGGAACACGTCCACATGTTTTTAGAAAATAGAAATGAATACCGTGTTTCACAAACTTAATTCAAAAGCAAAGGATTGGTGCATCTAAATATGTGCTAAAGAAAAGCAAAAATCCCAAAGGGAATATATCAAGAGCGGATTATTATGTCCTCAAATGTTTGACATTACCTTAGAGCACATGCTCTTAGGTGAACTTCTACATGTTCAACTTTGCTTTATTCTTCTCTAATTAATTAGACCGAGACAGTACGCCCCTTTGTTATCTCTGGTTGTAATTTTCAGAATCATAAAATACTTCTATCTCTATCTAGGCTTCAAGCATAAAGTACTCAGTCACTCACCGTAACTCCCCGCAGAACATTTGCCTACTCTTTGATGGAAATGTAACATTGCTTTATAAAATGACTTCATTTTATATAAATCTAGTGGTTTGAGTACTAAAATATTCCTAATCTGTCATTTTTAGAGATAACATGAATGAGGATCGTTAAATGCTAATCTTCAAGTTGTGAAAGCTTGCCGAGAAATGCTTGATGCCCAAATGGTTTATCATTCTCAACCACTGCTATCGCGAAGCTGTTTCTTGTGCTGACTGACTTGCACGTTATGGTGTAACTCAAAGCAATGGTCATGTACTCATGTTTCATCCCATACCCCCTGCTGCTCTAGCTCTTTTAATTAATGATGATATTTTAAAAGGTGGCTTTGCCATAATTAGTAAGATTTTAGTTTGTTAGTTTGTTTCTGAGGCTTTGTTTCAAAAGAAAACAAAAGAAAAGGAACATAAGTTGTGTGCTAATGTCAACACTCAACACAACTGTTAAATTCAAATTGTCATCCTATGAAAAACTATAACTATAATTCTCAGGTTCAGTTACTCAGAATATGGAGTAACAATTTCAGGTACTCTAAGCCTAAGCTAAAGAGTAATTGCAATTTAAAAAGCAGCCAACACCAGTCAATAAGCAAAGTAACTAACTCTTGCTATAAAAATTAGTAACACAATAAGAATTATTAAACCATTCCAGGTATTCTTAAAAAAAAAAAAAAAAAAAAAAAAAAACACCAGTCAATGCAATTAAAATACTTCAAAAGTGCTCAAAACATCAGTCAATCATTAATTAACACTATTATAATATTAACAAGGATTAAACAATTCCAGGTGATATAATAAATATTCTTAATCAGCCATTGCAATTAAATTACTTCAAAAGAATCCCACATCACCAAATCTCAATTTTTTACTCAATCATACCACAGCAGAATTCCAGAGCAAACCAAAACCCCACATCAATGAAGAAGTAATTGAACAACCAAAGCAAAAAAATCGGTGCTTAAACATACCAAAACAACAAGAGCAACAAGAGCAACAGAAAACCAAAATGAAAACAATTGCAAAACAGAATTCAACAACAAACCAAAACAACTAAAAACACAGTCCTTTTATGTTTATTTTAATAAACCCCACATCAGTGAAGAAGTAATTGAACAAACCAAAGCAGAAATTGTCACTTAAACATACAAAAACAAGAACAACAAAGATCCCAAATGAAAATAATTCCAGAAAAACAAAGAAAATTACCGAAAAAACAACCCCAAAAGCCCACAAATACTGAACAAAGAAGCCAAGAGCATCCCACTGTGGGCCCTCCCAAAAGTCAGGCTGTTCACCAGGCAACTGAGGCACAACAAACCCATCATCATAACTATCATCAAACTTCACATCATCATCAATGACATCACCATAATTCACAAACTTCTTCTTCTGCTGCTGTTGCTCTTCCTCTTCTTTGGTTGTAATGGTTGAAGTTCTTTTGTTCTTGCTGTCAAATTTACCAGTCTTAGAAGTGAATTTGCCTGCTGCAGCTACRACTATGAGTGATGTTCTTGATGACAACGACGATGAGGTTGAGGAGAGAGAAAGTAAGGAAGGAAGAAGGTGGCGTTGATGGTGGATTGAGGTGGGTTTGTTGTTGCAAAGAGAAATGCCATTAATGGGGTTGTTTATGTTTAGAGCCATGTTTTCTGTTTTTCTTTTGAGTGGATGAGAAATTTGGTGTTGGAGTGATAAAATGAAGTACTATGAATTACGGTGTATTTTATTTATTTATTTATTTATTTATTTATTGTTATTTATTTATTGTTATTTATTTATTGGAGGGAAAGGAGCATAAGCAAGTTTGGGGAGAAAAGCTAAATATTTTAACAACTTTCAAGTCTCACGAGATATTAAATCAACTACTGTACTTGATTATTGGAAAAGGTCCCATTATTTTGAATTTGAACCGAGTTGGGTATTATTGGGAGTCTAAGAGAAAACTATACCATGTATGTTCTTGTCTTCTTGATCATAACTAATGTTAGGGTGGGCACATTGTGCAAATGCTCCTATTTTCTTGTTCACGTGTTGTGTTGTATTTTGCATCTTGCCTATAAATAAATTTTTCTTTAAAATGCGTGTCGTTTGTATTGAGCTCATGCAAAAGCAAGTTCCGGCATACTCATGTTTCGACATGTTCGTGTCTGCGGTTGTATGTTGGATCGCGAGATATAGCTTTGAGATTTTCTACACTGGGAGAAGAAAGTAGTCCCACACGTGTAGGAGGTCACGGGATTCCTATTTCTACCAGTGACAACAACAATGGTACTTGATAACAACTATACACCTCCATACTAATATTTTGGTGACATTCAAGTGAATTAAAAAGTTTAATATACCCATAGGACAACTAAACCAGGAGCACTCTTCCAACATAGGAGCTAATTGCAATTTCAGAGAAATTGAGAAACACGTCGATAATAGTAGATGCGAGTCTAGCTTGCATTCTAAAAGTGCAAGGTTAAAATCTAGGTGTACTCTATTATTTAAACGTTGCAAGAGGATTGATAGTGTAATCTTCATGCAACGTCATATGCAATTGGATATAGAATGGAAAGATTTGAGGTCATCAATTTTCCAAAAACAACAACATTGGCGTATAGATAATACACATGAAGGAGGCAAGTTTGTTGTTCAAAATCATATCACTAATAATAACAACGGTACATGATACCATCCATACTCCTTCATGTTGTTTAATTTTCTATATTTAGATGATGAACATATTTTTTATAATCTGTCTCAAAGCAAATGAACCAACAACATCATAACATGAGAGAAAATGGGATTGGGAGTGGCCGAACAGAATCAAGTAACATGGAAGTTCAAGATGAAGCACCCACGAGTGTACGTCTTAGAGGTAGTCATCAATCAAATAACAAAGCAAAATTGCATAAGACAATATATAATAAACCTTGCATGATTAAATAGTTGACTAATCCTTGCAAAATAATAACTTTTGGCCATAAAGACACCAAGTTAGAGAATGGTAATCAAACATAGCAATTGAGTAATAAGTGACTCTTTAAGTAGCTCTTTTATCTAATGACGTAGTTTTATAACATTTTTTATTATTTTCTAACCATATCATAAGATGTAACATTTGTAGTAAAATGTTATGTGATCCTTTTCGTTAGGATAGTGCATAATATATGTCTGCACAGAAACCTAAAAATTATGTTTTGCCTTGATGGAAAAATAACCTTTAGCCTTCTTTGACAAAAAATTAGCATAACATCCCATGTAGTACTATAGAAATCATTACAAGACCCTCATTTAGAGTTGTGACGCTAGCATTTCGCACGTGCCTTGACTCATCGTAATTATTATGATGTTATCAGAAATTTGTTTTATTGCAAAACACCCTTGGTTTAGTGAAGAAAAAAACACCTTCATTTAATTGTCACAAAACTTTCTGAAATTACAACATAAAAATTAGAAATTAGTGCACACCTCTAATATTTAGAGAACTTAGAAGATTGAGATCTATTATTAGAATTGTGTTTTTACAATTCATGGAAGGCAGAGAATTTAATCTCCTCCAGTCAACTTGTAATTGTTTGAGTCAATTTCCTCCTCTTCATCACCCTGGAATTAGGCGATTTGTCTTCCCAATTTCGCAGGAAGCAATCCTGACGATGATGATGATTTCTTTTTCTTCTGGCGCTTGCACCCTTGCTTCTTCTTCTTCTTCTTCTTCTTCTTCTTCTTCTTCTTCTTCTTCTTCTTCTTCTTCTTCTTCTTCTTCTTCTTCTTCTTCTTCTTCTTCTTCCTTCTTCTTTCTTCTTCTTCTTTTCTTTCTGCTCTTCTCTTCTTCTTCTTCTTCTTCTTCCTTCTTCTTCTTCTTCTGTCTTTTCTTCTTCTCTTGTGTGTCTTCTTTCTTTCTTCTTCTTTCTTCTTCTTTGTCGTTTCTTGCTTGCTTTTTCTTTGTGTCGTTTCTTCTTCTTCTCTCTTCTTCTTCTTCTTCTCTTCTTCTTCTTCTTCTTCTTCTTCTTCTTCTTCTTCTTCTTCTTCTTCTTCTTCTTCTTCTTCTTCTTCTTCTTCTTCTTCTTCTTTGTAGTTTGCTTACTTTTCTTCTTCTTTCTCTTTCCTCCTCCTCTTTCTCACTCTAAAATCCTATCTCATTTGCAAATTGTTCTAGTCTAGAGTAAGGTAGGTTGGGCCCCTTCTCCAGAGTTTGAACCTACTAAACTTGAACTTGATGAATAATTGCCTCTCCTTCGCCTTGGATTCCCATCAGGCTCCCAACAAACAACTACAAATTGTCTCCTAATTAAGGAGGTTGAAACCCTCTAGGCGATGAGCCTAAGCGAGTACCCATGCCTTGAACTCCATTTGATGTTGGCATATTAAGTGAATGCTTTGAAAGAAGAAAAGGAGAAGAAAACTTTTGGAGGAAAAGTAGTAAAAGGATGATCGGGTGAAAAACTGTATGACTAGTAGTAATTCCTATTTATAGGCAAAAGGTAAGGAAATTTATCTAGTAMTTCCATATAATTACGTTAGTTCCAGACACCCCTTGGCATTTTATATTCCAGAAGCCATTTCGATAAGTATTACGTATTTTTACTTTTCAATGGGCTATATACTTTCTTTTGAGAAATCACATTGACTTAATAGTCACGTGCGAAAGCCTTATAACCCGTGATTTTGATTTACCAAAATACTCTCATCATCACATCGCTAGATCGATATTCATGCATTCTTTAAGATGGGCTTACTAAATGAACTCAAGAGATGGTATTAGTCATTTACTTATCAAAAGCTTCCAAATCAGAATGCCTTGACTGTAAATTTTGATGACTATCCCATATACTGGGTGTATAGTGTCTTAAAAACTTTTCATTCAATGTTCTTGGTAATATATCTCCATTTAACTCTTGTAGTAGATAAGCATTTCCATACATAACTTTGACCACTCTAGATGGCCCCTCTCATTTGGATGGCCATTTACCAAAGATATGGTCCTTGTAATTATGCTCCGACAACTTCATCTTCCACACCAAATCTCCTTCTAAGAAAATCTTGTGTTTAACTTTTTTATTATAAGATTTAGTTACTTGTTTCTTTTAGGCTTTGAGATTCTCTAAAGCAAGCAAAAGTTCCTCTTGCACATCCATTAGTTCAATTGTCATCGCTTCACTATAGTCTTCGAATGATAAATCCATCTATCTAGCTACCCAAGTAGACTTAACACTCAATTTAGCTGGAAACACTGGTTCATGACCGTGTACTAATTGATATGGYGTTATCCCAATTGCATCTTTCTTCGAATTTTTAWAGGCCCAAGTAGCATAGTGTAGAAGAGTATGTTAGTTCCTTGGATTATWATRTACCATCTTAGTTATCCCTTTAMCTATGATCTTATTACTGGCTTCATCCTATCCATTAGCTCTTYCAAAGTATGGCATRGAGTCAACTTCTGYATATTAAACTCCTTTAGGTACTCATCAWATTCCTCCCCCGTYAACACYGATGCCTAATCAACTACWATAGTRTTCAGGATTTCGAATCTAGTGAAGCTAAGATCTTTTCTTCGAGGAATAGATTCATTGCCCTTACATTGAGCTTCTGGAATGTTTGGACCTCACTCTACTTCGTAAAGTAATCAGTAGGTGTTATGATATATTCATGATGTCCTGATGAAGGTGGTTTAATTGCACCAATAGCATCAATGGCCCATCCTCTAAATGGCCAAGGCTTAATTATTGAATGTAACTCAATTGCTAGAGCTTTACTTATTAGCTTGAACCTTTTACACTTTACAACCTTTAACATATTGAAAACAATCTCCTTTGATTGAGGCCAGTAGAACCCCATCCTATGAATGAGCCACCTCATTTTGAGCCTTGATTTTTGTGATCCACAAATTCCATGATGTACCTTAGCCAGGATAGTCAACACCTTTTTTGTCTTTATACTTCTGAACAAAGGGCCTAGTGGATCTTTTCGATATAGCTTATTTCCTAGTAGAAAATATTTTGTAGCTCCCAACCTACCCTTTACAGGGACTTTCTTTCTAGAAGGATCCTTTCAAATACTCATTGATCTCATGGCGCCAATCTGACTCGTGTCCAAGAACACTAACTTTGTGTACCTCAACCCTGGTGACTTCATCTATGGGTTTCAATTTTAATGTACTAACATGTATAACACTTTCATCAAAACCATTAGGGTCTTTAGATGAATCTTGTTGAGATAGATAGTTAGCTTCTTGATTCTTCTCTCGGGATATTAGAAAATGAAGGTTATGCATGTAATACTCAAGAGGGGGGGTGAATTGAGTATGATTATCTATTACCAATTTTTCTTTCTTTTCGGACTTAGTATGAGGAACCAGTTGGGCTGGTTCCTGTAAGCAGCGGAATATAAGTAAAGCAATAAAGAACACACAAGATTTAACGAGGTTCACCCAACTCTGGGCTACGTCCTCCTACCCTATGTTCTTTTATTAATCTACTCCGAAAAACAAAGAACACACTCACTCTGTTGTTTCCCTACTTCGGGAACCAGCACACCCCACACTCAACTCTGAATGTGCACTCGACTCACACTCGTAAGTCCAATTTATGTTTGAACTCACAAACACTCCCCAGGCCTTCAACCCTTTTGTTGAATGCCTTTACAATAACAACCTTTTTCTCTCTTCTTGATTTACTTCTAAACAAGCTAAGTAAGAGAAATAATGAAGCTCGACTAATGCTCTTGTGTGTGACTCAAAGTAAAGTTCTTGTGCTTTTGTGTTTTTCTCTCGAAAATATTAAACTCTTTTGATCCGTAGAGAGATGTGTAGAATTAGAAGTATAGATGAGTATTTATATGTTTATTGAKCTAAACCCTAGTTTCCTTAAATCTATACTTGCCGATCAAGGCAAGATGAGATTTATGGAAAGTATTTATCTTGTTCGATTTTAATCTTTTAAGGAAATAATCGAACAAGATATATACTCCTAGGTTTAAGGCAATACTCACATTCTCATCTATATTTCAAGGTGCAACTTTCTTTTTAAAATTATCCTTTTAAAATATTTTAGAAAATCCTTTTTTTCAAAACCGCAGCCATAATTCCACTCAGGGACACGTACAGTTGGTTCCCCAGCCTAGTTCCCTAATTGAGTATGTTATGAATTCTGTTCCAAACTTGTACCAGAATTCATACCATAACTCAGAACACTTATAAGCACTTAAACTATAACAATTAAGTCACACTACAGAGCATATTACATGAATTCCTAGATTTTAAACTATTAAAAGCATTTCATTCATTCTTCATGTAATCTTCAAGACTTTGAGTTTTTCCTTTGAATACTTCAATTTTGAGCACACTTCTTTCTTCGAATGTCTTCGAAAGGCTTCACACTTCAAGTCTTGGAATCATCCTATTACTTCACATGTAACATGGTTAAAGTGCAATAAAAGGTATATGACTGTTTTTCAGCATAACAGTTAATGAAACAGCTCTTGCTGGTTCTGGACCAATATATGAGCTTTGTGTGTATTCAGCTATTCCCTATAACAAACAAGTTAGTTTCAATGCATACACAATAAGTATTTAACTTGTCTGAGGAAACAAGTATCCTAAATCAGCTGGTTACCAAAACCAACTATATTCACAATTAAGTGTCCTGTTTCCTGTAATGGTTTGTCATCATTCAAAACCTAAGGGACTCAACAGAAAACATCACATTGTTCGAACGAGGAGATCAATTCTCTCAAGGTAGTATTAATTGCCAGAGCCATAGGAGAAGTTCCTCTATATTCTCCACTAATCTGCGATACGATCCATTGAAAATATCCAAATGCTTTCACCTTTGTGATTCCCATATCTTTCAAAGTCTTGAGACCAATAACTTGAGCTTCAAACTCCTCTCTATTATTAGTACATCCGTTTGTGTTAATGGGCTTGAGCGATAGAAACTACACATGAAAGCATTGGGGGAGTGTTGTCAAGTGAGAGGATCGCCACCGTGTCTATACAGGTTTATCACAGACGCCAGAAACATTGGTGCCAAAATAATGGCCCCACTGTTAGGTCCAGTAACCAGCTTGTGTGTTTGAGGACATGATATAGACTGAATCTTTGACCCAAATCCGCCCGCATGTAGCGGCCTCTACTCGGTCTCATTGTAATTCCATTCGATTAAATTCATTGGATATACAAAACATAGCAATATTATCCTTAAAAACCGCTAGCTAACCTATTAATAGTGACCACTTTGAATTAATCAAAATAATACTGTGCCTAAAATCCAGTCGTGTACAATTAATTTGACTTTAATGTTATCAAACAATTCCGATCTTATTTAAGCAATTATAAGAGTCATATGTACAAGAATCAAGAATAATATATACAAAAATTAAAAATCAAACGTATGCAAATTCCCTTACTTTGAATAGCTATCAAAACAAGAGACAACAAAGGTTAGAATATCAAAAGCTTCGCTTCCAAACGAATCACTTATCACAACAAAAGTGATTGTTAGCATTGACAACAATAATCATAATAATTGCGATGATAAAAGAACAAAGGTCTTCGCTTCCAAACGAATCATTTATCACAACAAAAGCGATTGTTAGCATTGACAACAATAATCATAATAATTGTGATGATAAAAGAACAAAGGAAAGAAGAATTATTTACATGTTGAAAACCAAAATCGATTCAATCAAAACTCAGTACAGTGTTAGTCATGATTAACAATAAAAAAGAGAGAGAATTAGATTGAATAGTCTAAGAATTTGTACCTAAATCCGCAAGGAAGACACTCCGAAAGTTGCGAGGAATTCGAGAACTTTGGGTTTGTGTGAGTGATTTGTGTTTTGTGTTTTGTGAATTGAATGTGTGAGAAGAGAGATTTTTTAGAGCTTTTGTATTGCACGTATACCAAGAAGTATTTCCATATTTCATTGATTGTCGTTGATTTTCCGTATTTCGTTAATGCTCGAATAAGCACCGAGGTTATGTATTTATAGGCGTAAACGAAAAAAAGAATAGCTATACGCTACATAGGAGCGTATATACGCTTGTATGGAGCGTATATACACTGTGTGGAATGTATATACGCTTTCCTGGAGCGTATATGTGCTCCTGACAAGTGGCAAACCACGTCAGCAGCGTATATACGCCTCTAATCCTATCTTTGTTCCATCTAATATCTTCGGGAATTTTTGTATCTTATTTCCTAAAACTAACCTATAATTCGAGAATATCCTAGATCTAGGTCTTGGCTTCCTTGGAGATCAAGATTGCACTTCTAGAACATTTTGAATTATTCTCGATCTTTCTAGATTTCTCTTAGAATTTCATATTTTATTTGTTTCGAAAATTATTTTATAAAGCGCCATTAACTTATAAAAATCATTGAAAAATCAGAAAAATAATCTAAAATTACTGGCGAACTCAAAAAAAATGAGAGGAACAAGATGAAAATTAAAATTCTTAGAAATGACCTTTAGAAATGTCTCTAAAAAATCCTTTTACTAAACATAAATATTTTCGCCTTTTATTGGACCCTCGGTGTATGGTTTTAAGATCGACTTTAATTCAATTCGTGTAGATGGCTTTGATTTATGGATTTTGTCACAACTTTTGGAATCAAACCTATCGCGAAATATCGTACTTTTCATCACTGACTATTCAATTCGGGGAGACACTTTTGGGTGTCTACAGTTAAGTACAATTGTTATTGGTTTATTATTACTTACATGAAATTGTTCGATAAATTTAATAAAATTTGTTTACTTATTTACGCAAACCTATTAATTAGAAATATTCATATAATATTTGTCATTGAACAGATCCTTGCCTTTTTACAGTAAAACGATCTACTGTACATGTAGGATATTTATAAATCCACAAGTTATTAGAGAAACCAACGATCTTCATAGATGGTATTTTATCATACACTCAGTATATGTCATATCAAAATAAAATGCTTTTCTATTTATTAGATGCTACAGATCTTACGTAGGAATGTAGAATATGACGTTGCTCCAAACAACATCATTTGGAATAAAAATTTGGCAGGAGACGTCCGCCATATGGAATTGCTGTTAACTTCCCACATAATCAATTTAAATGAATACTCTATGATGCCAAATGTTTTGTTTGTAGTTTCTAAATCATTTGTTAATAAATCTACTCTTCTTCTATTTTTATTTTAATATATATACTAAGTGTGTGTGTGTGTGTGTGTGTGTGTGTGTATTTTTCTGCTTGTTTTCATATTAGGTGAAATGTTAACATGTAGCGCGGATCCACTTGCAAGGGATCCATGGTTATTTCTAATTCTACTTATTTAAGAATTAAAGATAGTTGGATGCTAGAGGCTAGCGTATTTCATTTATTAATTTCTATAGGTTCAGTGTTCATGTAATGATTTCCGATACATGGTACAAGCTCCATGTCAATTACTATGTATGGACATCATGGAGAAATAATACTTTGACACAGAAAGCTGTAATTTGCCTCTAATTAGAAAAATATCTGAACCACGGGGTAGAAGTGGTAGAACAATGAACCAATTAAAGTCGCGGAAGATGAAGAGGTAGATGAAAAGGCAGCAACCTTAAAATCAAATCAAGTCGAAGACATAGCGAAAGGAAGATGGTCAGAGATAGCATGAATGTGAGTGCGCTCCACAGTACCTCAGCTACAATTGGATATTCAGATAATTAACAACACATAACACCATACTTCTTTTCGGTTTTCTTCAAATCAATGCAGAATAAATTATACTCCGAACCCAAAAACATAAATCTGTCTGCTTCTATTTCTCTATCCATCACTCTTTGCCTCTTACGACTCTCCATATCCATCCCCATTCCATTGTCAAGATTTTATCAAAGGTCTTTTTTTTACAAAATAAAAATTGATTTCAATCGAACTATTTTATAGGATTTAAACAGCTTCTTGATGTAAACTAACAAAAATATATCTTTTTTTTATGTTCATATCTTTTTGGCAGGTATTTAACAGATAAAATAGTTGAGTAAGTTAGGTAAAACAGTAATACAAGACTAATATAGACCGGTTTCACATAAGTTATTGTGAACCCATTCTACGTCACTGATATTATGTTAAAGTTATATTACACGATTTTACGGTTTCCATAAAAAAGCGGGCTTTTCAGATTCTTTTTATTCAAAAAGTAGCAGTTGCTTTTCTCATCCATTTTCAACTGCTGCCAGTTGCAACATTTTTCTCTCTCTTCATTTCTCTCTCTTCATTCTCTTCATCTTCATCTTCATATCTCTCTCTTTTGTATTTTCATATTTTTCATTTCTAAGAAAATGACTTAGAATAACGAATCAAGAATGAACTCTAAAAAAAAACTTCTGAAATTGGCGAGGATCGGTGTGAAAAAACGGCGAAAGCTAGTGAGAAAGTACTTGCGAAATTCACAAAACTATTTTAAAAAACGAAGAGTTTGAGAAGTTCTAATCGGTTGTCCTCCTTCAAATCAGAGTCTATTCAAGGTTTAGATCTGTTTTATGTTTTTCTAAACGTTATTATTGTTTATATCTTTGAAATTTTTGTTTATTTTTTAATGTGAAACGTTAGATCTGTTTTTATGTGAAWTTGTGTATGTTATTTAGTTCTATGGTATATTATGTATTTTGTTAGTTATATTATGTAATTGTTGTTGTTATTTTGTTTCGGTGTAAAAACTTTTGTCGCTACGTTGATAAGTTACGTAGTTGTTTAGATAATGTTATAATGTATTTTTAAATGTTATTATGTAGTTTTATGTGATATTATATGTTTTACATTATTTTTTAGTTTTGTAATAATACGGTTTTTTAAATAATATAATTTATTTGTGCACGCTTTTTTGGATGTCACAAATCTTTATTTTTCGATTTTCGTAATATTAGGTCTTTTTATGTAGCTTTTCTTAATATTATATTGTTGTGTTTGATATTATGTATTTTCAGACAATATTATGTATCTGAAACATTTATTTTTAGGTTTTCGTACTTTAGGTGCTGTTATGTATTTTTTTATATTATGTTTTTATAGTTGATATTATGTATATTCGGATAATATTATGTATCTTGTGTGTTTATTATTATATGATATTATCTAGAGTTTCTCATGTAGTTGTGTTGTATATAGTAATTTTTTAAATGACAAAATGTTTTTGTGCGTGTTTTGTGTGTCTGTCAAATTTGTATTGTTAGGTTTTCGTATTGTAGGTTTTGTTATATATCTTTTGTTGATATTATGTTCTTATAGTTGATATTATTTGTTTTCAGATAATATTATGTATCTTGATTTTGTATTATTATTATTTGATATTATTTAGATTTTCTCATGTAGTTGTGTTGTATATTGTCGTTTTTTAAATGACAAAATGTATTTGTGCGTGCTTTGTGTGTCTGTCAAATCTGTATTTATTGGRTTTCTTAGTCTAGGTCTCATTATATATTTTTTGTTGATATTATGTTGTTATAGTTGATATTATGTATATTTGTTTTATATAATTTAGTTGTCAATGATTTGAAAATTCTTTCACGTGTTAATATATATTTTATATTAATATTATATTGTTAACTTTTGATATTATTAGTTAACTGAAATATTGGTAATCTTGAATTTTACAGAGAAAAGTAGTGAAAGTAAATATGTGATATCTCGACGAATGACTTCTCCAGAACATTTTCAAGGTATAAAGTTTTAATGCAGTTTTAATAATACGTATATGCATATTATGCTATGATACATTTTTTATGCATGATGTTTTGTTTAGGTGATATTATGTATTTTTGAATAATATTATTATCTTTCATATTATGTAGTTTTGAATAATATTATTATCTTTCATATTATGTAGTTGTGAATAATAATATGATCTTTTATATTATATTATTTATAGTCAGATTATGTTATGTCTTTTGTAGTGATCTTAAATATTGTTTTATGATGAAGTCTTTTTTGTTTAAATGTTATAGGTATTGAACATCAGCTTGTACATTCTGATGAAAATATTAGGTCTTCACAATGTGATGATGATAGCGATGATAGTTCTGATGATGACCCAGAGTACGAAGAAGGTATTCACAAGATCATAATATAAGCTGAATGATATTTTTCAATTTCTTATTATAAATTATTGATATTATTTTTATAATTTTTTCAGCGAAAGAACATGATGGTCCTTCATTAAGTGATGATGGTAAAAAAAATAGTTGTTGCACCATCTATGGGTATTGCACCAATTGCTTCGAA
>SNQN01005270.1:30561-45653 GCA_008642245.1 Bassia scoparia | reverse complement strand
CCCTGACAAGGTATTATTCTTTACCTCTTTCATGTCTTGAAATTAGTTTGATTTGGTTTATGTGAGCATTTTGTATTCAACATGAAATCTTCACTTCTCCTTCCTGTTTTTTCCCTTTCCTRTTGCTACTGCTGTTTGCTGCTATGTCTTAGCAGTAAGGTTCGTCAAATKGAAATGGTAGGTGAGAAATCAATCTTATAATATAGTARTACGACAACCATTATTAACATATTAGAGTATGAATTTATTATATCAACAACTAATTTATAAGCATATAAATTTCAGGTTAAGTACATATTTCAGCATATAAAGTTTTTGGTTAAGTATATTGYAGCATATCAGTTTCAGTTTAAGTATACACATATCAGCACCTATAAATTTCACTTTAAGTATACACATATCAGCTTATTTGGTGGCTATATTTTGGATGTATTTTACTATTTTTGATAGTATGTAGTATGTAAACTTCGTTGGAAACATTGGTTCAAAAGTGGTTATGAACACCATTTCTGTAAGATTAGTTCAAAAGTGGTTATGAACATCACTTCCTTGAAAGTATGTTTTCTTGCAGGTACCCTTTTTGTTTTATGGATGACCAATAGCCCTTCTTTGGATTATTAGGTGTACCTAAAGATTCTAATTATAGCTGTTATATTGTCCGTATATTTTTTATTCCTTCAATATTTTCTAAGCGTTTTGAGGTATTTTACACCCTTCGATGGTAATTGACTTTGTTGGAAAGGTTGGAATTGTTGGATAAAGTTGTTATGAATACAATTGCTTTGAAATTATTGTTTCTTATAGGTACCTTCTTTTGTGTCATGGATGTGACATAGCCTTTCTTAGGGCTATTAAGTGTATCAAGCACTCTTAGYTATGGTCGTTATGTACTTATATTGCTTATAAATTACTTAAGTCTTTCCTAATTACTTGTAAAGTAGGCTCATAATATTTCTTTTTTCCTACTCAATAATTTAATATATGATTAATTAACTTTGTTTATAAAGTTTTTCATGTGTAGTAATTTTTCGAAAAACCTCCTTCCTCCTATAGTCAAAGCACTATCGACGAGATAATGGACATGTGGATTTCATATGTTACCGAATTGGAGCAAACAATGGAGAAGGATGATGATGATATGCTAGAAATCTAATGGCATGAACAGTTTTTTTTTTTTGGTACTTTTTCTTTATTAAAACTTAGGATTAGAAGTACAATTTATTGTAACTACTAGCTAATGTATATATGATAGTTTTTTTATATGGTACTTTGTTTATATGTATGATACCTTTGATAATTTATTCGAGATCAAGAAATTAGTTATTTGGTATTATTTTGAATTTGAGTACTAATTAAAATGTTTTTTTAAATATTTGCGAACCACTACCCGTTAATGGCTTTAAGATAACTGTGTTAACTCTCACCCTTTCAACCACCACAAACCACCACTCCCTCACTGCTACCACCGACCACCGCCTTCCCTCACATGCCTTCACTGCTACCACCCTTCTTCCACCCCCCTGCCACCTCCATCCTCCCTACCCTGCAGCACCCCCTTCCCCCTCCCCTGCACCGCCCCAACCACCATAACCACCAATATCATGTCCAACTAGTAGCCCCCAACAACCACCCCAATCGAAACTAGCACCACCAAACAATCACCCCAGCCAACACTCGCACCACCATACAACCACACGAACCCCAATTCGAAAACCCCAATCAACGAAAACCCCAATTAACTTATACAACAATTTAAGATTGTGGTTTGATTCGAAACCACCACAAAACCGAAACCCTATCCCCAATTTCGAAAATCACCCAATTGGAAACCACCACCAATTCAATTTAGGGTTTTCATTTTCAATTTGGGGGTTTTTTGATTTTAATCTTGCAAAGGGCATAACTATTTGACTACAAYTCCAAATTAAGCAATTCTTAAGCCTATTTCTTGTATTTTTCCAAGATCTACAACTTTMATGAAGAAATTATGTCCAACAAATCGGTGGAAGGCTGAGAGAAATGTCATATAAGTTGCGCAATTTTCAGGTGAGCTTTTCGTCGGGTGGTTGTGGTGGTCGTGGGCTGCTTCCYTGTGCTGCGGTGGTGCTGGTGGGCTGCTCCGATAAAAGGCGGTGGTCAATGGTAGGTGACAACAATGAGGGAGTGGTGGTTCATGGTGGTTTGGTTGATTGGAGTTAACAGTGTTAGTGGGAAACCGTTAACAGGTAATGGTTCGCAAACATTTCAAAAAAAGTGGGTAGTTACAAGTACTTATTGGATGTATAATAATAGTGATTATTTTTATTTAAAAAAAATGAATAGAGAATTGTTGTTCCAAATAGGTGTTTTCTTTAGTTATATTGAAGAAAACATGTAGTCGAGATATGTGTTTTCTTTGGTTGTACCCAAAGATAACATTTATATATGTTAAGTGTTTTCTTTAGGTACAACSAAAGAAAACACCTCTTTATAGATATTCACTTACAATTAAGAGAACACTAAGCTAAAGAACCCCTATAGGTGTTTTCTTAGGCCATTTTCAGGGATTCTCTTAGGCATTTTTTGTAGTAGTATACGTAGTTYCATAAATCATAATYATTGAATTCAAAGAGTCTATCTATTTGACCTTAAAAAGCGCATTAACCTAAGAGTTGATTTCTATTTTGGATGCATCATTATCCTAACGATTGTGACCACTTCGAATTAATCCAATTAATATGGTGCCTAAAAATCTGTTCATCCATAATTAATCTTTAAATTGAACTGTGATTCAAGCGAATTCCGGTCATGATTAAGCAATCATAAGAGTCATAGCACAAAGATCAAGAAGGAAAAAAGAAAAAACTCATATATATCAATCAACTTACCTTGTTATCGAATATCAATACAAAAGAAAACAAAGGTTAGTGCATCAAAAGTTTTTCTCCCAATTGAACGCTTATATCACAACAAGAAAATCGTTAGCATTTGACAATTATAATTTAAAACAATTGGATTATAATCGAAAACGATTGAAAACGAATGATTATACATGATTGAAAACCAAAAGGTATAACGAAATTCAATAAAAATTAATAACAAGGAAGAGAGAGAGTTAGATGAATAGCCTCAAAATTTGTATCTAAATCCTCAAAGATACGACTCCAAAAGCTTCGTCGAATTGAGGGACTTTGATTTGAGAGGTTTATGTTTGTGATGTGAGATTGAATGAGAGAGAGAGAGAGACTTTTGAGAGCTAAATTGCACATTCGAATTACTAATTGTCGTTGATTGAAGCTGTTTTTTGTTGAGTTAGACTTAAGCACGAGAGCATGTATTTATAGGCGTTTTGGGAAGGATAAGATAGCAAAGACTAATTCTATATATCTTTTGTCGTGTATCTTGGGAATTTTTGCAGATATATCTTTTAGATCTAATCTATTATTCGAGAATATTCGTTATCTGATTTAGCTTCCTTGGAGTCAAGATAATCTTCTCGAACATTACGGATCGTCCCGAAGTTCTGGATTCTCTAGAATTTTGAATTTATTTATTTTTGAAAATCAGTTTGCAAACTTGACATAGAAAAATCATGGAAAAATTAGAAAAAATAATCTAAAAATATTGGAGAACTCAAAAAAAAAATGAGAAGAATAAGATGAGAATGTAAAAATCTTAGAAATGACCTATAGAAATAATTCTTTAAAAAATTGTTTTGCCTAAGAAAATGTCCTCTAAAAATAGAAAATAATAAAATAAAATATTTTCTTCCTATTATTGGGCCCTCGGTGATGATTTCGAACTCGACTTTAATATCAATTCATGCAAATGTGTTTGCGATTTATGGATTCGCCAAGCTTTCGGAATCAGATCTATATCGAGAAGCGTCGTACTTTCCTCATCGGCTGAATCATATTAGAGAGACATTTTTTGGGTGTGTTACAAGTACGAGCGATTTCATTGATCTTCGTTGATTTTTCTTGATTAAGTTGATTTTCGTTGATTCATATTGATTTTCATTGATATGTGAATTAAGCACCGAGAGAGGTATTCATAGGTGTATACGTAACGATGAGAAGCAAAGAGGATTCATTTGTAAGCTCATACCCAAGTGTAATACAGTGGCTCCATTCGTGTATACTCTAGTTCTACTACCGGGCTAGTCAGCTTAGCTATATAACGATTTATCCTCTAGATCTATCTCGTTACGGATAATTGCATCTGTATAGTTTTCTGGACTAAATCTATGATTCGGAAATATCCTATACTCTGATTTGGCTCATTCTTGGGGATCAAGATATAACCTTCTAGAAATATTCCGGAATAATTCCCAAATTTCTGGATTTCTCTGAGAATTCTGAATTTATTTATTTTTGAAAAGTTATTTACGCAAATATAAAAATACTATAGAATTCATAGAAAAATCATTAAAAATTATTAAAATACGTAACGAGCTTAGAAAATGAGTGGGATATGCATGGAATGAAAAATTCTTAGAGATGAACCTTTAGAATAATTTCAAAAATCGTTGGCTAAGAATTAGCCTAAAAATAGAAAAATTAATAATAAAATATTTTGCCTATATTGGGGCCCCCCTAAGTTTGATTTCGAGCTAAACTTTATTCAACTCATGTAAATAGTGTTAGACTTATGGTATTTGTCTCAAACTATTGAAATAAGGATCTATTTTGATAATGTCTTAGTTCAATACACCGACTATTCAATTTGGGTGAGACACTGTTTGTGAGTGTCGTACGGTAACATGGCATTAGGACTTTTAAAGACAACTTTTGCGGTCAACTTAGAATCTGTAACTCTTTAACTATTAAATATACATTGAAATGACAGATATATATTCTATTTCGGTGCATGTGATATTGTTCAGCACATCATTCTAGGAAAAAAACATATGTTTCATTTGTTTTTTCAGTTATACTGCTTTTCAATAATTTCGTTTATAAAGCAAGTGAATTTTATGTATTTATTGATAAAATATATTTCTAGAGAAATGTTATAGCGGATTGATTGATTTATGGGGAAGAAAATTGGATTGAAAAAATGAGAATAATACGTTATTCTGAAAAGTGCATTTTAGGAAATTTATGTGATTGATGGAATGATCGATTTTTTATTTAGGGAGTTTTAAAAGTTTAATTGTTATTCTGTTTAGAAAGTCCATGACTTATTTATCATTGAATAAATTAAAGGAGTCAATTAAGATAATAATTGAGAATTAACTTTTATCAATAAATCAAGTAAGTTGTGATTTTTTTGATTGTATATAGTATATAGATATTTATAAATTATTAGGAAATAATAAGAAAATTTCAAAATATATTTTCTAAAAACTATCTTAAGAGGGGTTAGAAAATTTTATTTAACAATTGTTCCACTTGGACTATAATAAGAGAGATATGGAAAGGTTGCAACTAAGAAAAAATAGAGGAATTGAAGCGATCATATTAGCCTCAGTCCTATTAGCGGATACAATTTGGTTTGATGAGATGGTTATAGCCTTACATAGCCGGCCCGTAGCATGTGCTCCATGGGCAGACGGCTAGGATGGCAGTGGGTAAAGACCCTGCCCGGATCCGAGGATCCAGATCGCATTTGACGGATTTGGATCCTAAAATTGAGACCCTGGATGGATCCGGGTAGGCTATTTGATCCTACTTTGTTAGAAATCAGATCTGGACCGGGTCCTCCTTTAGGACCCTGCTTCCAGGATCCGTTTACCCATTTTTTAAAAAAAAATATATAGTATATGTTGGATAATAGTAATACTATGAAGAATTGACTAATCCATTTTTGATGGAGTTTGACCCATACAATCTAAAATTTATACTCAAAACAAAGTATATTGTTCTTGAAACTTTGTTTTTCGTACGTTTAAATATGTACGTTTAAATTTAATTTATGTATATGTTTTGTAACTCACAATTGGGAGACGTATAGGAAGATATATGTGTTTGTTGGTCCTTATTTAATTCAAAATTTTGTTTCAATAAGTTGTTATTCATTTGAAGTATAAAAATTAAAAAAGGATCCATTTTAGAATCCATTTAGACTGATCCGTAGGATCCATACGGATCTGGATCCGGGTCCTAAAAATAAAGACCTTGATGGATCCGGGTAGGATCTGGATCCTACCCTAAAAAACGAATCCGCGGGTCTGGATCCTTGAGAACCCTGCCCGGATTCGGTCCATTGCCATCACTAGTGACGGCACAGGGCCCCAATTTCTCTATGGCCCATTTTGCTTAGAAAATTTCTTTTAATTATGTGAAATATCTAACAAAAAAGCTACTATAATTGATGAGTATATATCATCAGTGTTGATATTGCATGAGCAAAAGGAATGATTATGGGTTCGAACCCATACATGTGCTTTTATAAAATATCTAATACAACAGTGAGTATATCATAAAACTGTCCATATTTTAAAAAAATTTCTCTTGTTTTTTAACGCTCGTGAGTGTTAAATATGCACAGGCCCCAAACTTATTGAGACAGCCCACTGTTATGCCTTAATCAAGAATTTCCCATTCAGAATTGTATGTTCAAGTAAACATAAACTACACATAAGGTTGCAATTTTTTGTCCATACTATTAAAAAGAAAAAAAAAATCTAAGGGATAAATGTAGCATATAGAGTATGAACATATAGAAACAAACGAAAAAGAAAATTGACAAGCAAAATAATCTGCTCACAAAGTCACAACGAGACCACACTCCTGGACTCAACTACTCCTAGCGCTCCTAGCTATTGAAAAGGTAAGTAAGTTTTCCCGAATATAAAAATAGAAATATTTCTCCACTGTTCCTCCGTAACGAAAGATTTTTCAATAATTAAACTTTTTCCGTACTTTTAAGGAAAACATTAAAATAGTAAACGATTAAATTTAATCAAAATAATTTCAACACAATGAAAAATAGTGATGGTAAGTTTGTTGTGTTGAATTATTTTATTTAATTAGCTCGTTATTATTTAAATATCTTCCTTAAATGCACAAAAAATTAATTGTTGAAAGTTTTCGTTACGGAAGTAGGAATAAATATAGGATGTCGGAAAGCAAAATAATTCAAGCCTTGCATTGTCAGATAAAAAAATTCAGTAATTTCCTTTGCAAACATACATGCGTATCAAAAAGGTTGTTTTTAGTAATTCACTGTTTATATAGATCGATGAAGTGATTGGCAACGCCAAAACAATAAATGCCTCACTATCATTGTTTTGGCAACCAGCTTTTAGCTAGCTTTTGGCTTGTCAAAATGCTCAAACACAGTAAAAAAAAAGTGTTTGGTAACTCACTTGTTGGTTTGGCTGAAAAGTTGGATTTTCAGTCAAAAGTCAAAAGCTACTTGGAGAACTTCTCATGCTGACTTTTGGCTGTGTCAATTTAAAATTACATTTTACCCTTAGTTTACATACAATTAAAAATTATAATTAGCAATAAATAATTTCATCATAATAATTTATATCCATATTGATAACTAATAATAATAATTTATAATTAATAATTAATAATTTACTAATTAATAATTAATAATTGATAATTAATAATAATAATTATAATTAATAATAACTAATTAATATATTTATATTTTAATAATTAATAATCAATAATTAGCAATAAAATAATTAATCATAATATTTATACTCCATAATTGATAATTATATTTATAATTGATAATTGATAATTACTAATTCATAATTAACTATTGATAATTAATAATTAATAATTAATAATTAATTATAATATAATAATTAATAATTAATAATTAAAAATAATTAATTATAATAATTGATAATTTAATCCCTGTAAATGATAAATTTATAATTTATAATTATATTATGTATATATAATAATTAATAATCACTAATTACAATATATAATTAAATTATACGGAGTAAATAATGTTTAAAAATTAGTAATTAAATTTAATAAAAATAATTAATAATTAATTATAATAAGTAATCAATTTGTAATTATAAGTGATAATTAATGTGAAATAAGAAAGTGTATTAGTGGAATATATTATTGATGCCCTTTAATGTATTTTGCATCTTAAAAGCTACAACATCCAACAACCAAATTTGCCAAATATGTTTATAATAATCAGCCACCCAGCCACCGGCCAAACAAATCAGCCAACAACCACCACCACGCTCCTCAGCAACAGCTAGCAGCCAACAATCGTTTGCCAAACAGGCCGTACATGTGGGATAATAATATTGACTACTATATCCAATGTCTTCTCATTAAAAGAAAAAGGGCAAATTTGATTTTAGTGAGTCATTGAAATCATTTATTCAGTGTTCTATGCATCTAATGAAAAAAGGTTGGTGCGAAGAACTCCATAATTAAGCTTACAACATAATGCCCCTCATTCAAAACATCTTCCATTCTCTAGTGCAAAGTTTAACGAGTAATGTTAAGTTTATGTACTACCTCTTATTCACATAATTTCGGATGATTTTACGACGGTCGTTCAAAAATGTCCATCATACGACATGAATGTGAGCCACTAGTTTTATTTTATTTTATTTTTTTTAAGAAAAATATGCTATCAAATCTCCTTAAATATATCAATATTTACTTTTGTTTTGATTGCAAATCAATCTTTCCCTATTTGAAAAATAAATATTAGGCAACCTCAAAACAAAAGCAATAATTTAAAGAGATTTAATAAATATTTTGTTAGAAAAAAAGGTAAAAATAAAATAAAACTAGTGAATTACATTCTATCTGTGAGTGTGGGCGTTTTTTGGATGACCATTGTAAAGTTTTTGCTAAATTTCTACCACTTTTATTTTATTACACCTAAATAAAATTCTAAAAATTGGATTTTGATTAACTACTTGTTAAGTTGTAATACAATCCTCACTAGAGATCCGTTTACATTAACTGAAATCAACTGAACTGAACTAAACGAGCTGGACTGAACTAAATTATTTAACTTATGATTAATATTTTTAGTTATTTTAGATTGTGAGATGGTGGGATGGTTCCTGATATTATATTCTTAAAGCATATGTATACCAAATATTATTATGTATCATATATTGTTAAAGCACTGTATAGTATCATATATGAAAATTAGTATTATATCAATATCTATCTGTTATTATTTTGCTACTAGTATTATGCCAATTGCCAACGATTGTATTACTAAATAGTAGGTGTAACTATATATAATAATTATTATGCAACTAAAATGATTAATATATTAAATGCTATTATTATTATTAGGAAAATTCACTTGAATATCCCAATTTTGGTGGTCTTCCCTTAATAATCTGATCTTGAGGTAATTCCAAAATAATCCCACCTTTATCCTTATCTTCCATAGTGCACTATTTTACCTATAACTTGTTAGTCAGGTCACCTTTTCTTTTTTCTTTTTTCATTTTATTTTTTTTTTGGACAAAAACTCATCCTAAGCTAACCGACCACCCCACCCACCACACCACTAACCGACCACCAACCGCCACCACCACCCCACAACAACACACCACTAACCGAGCCACGTCCACTGCACCACACCAACTGACCACCACAACACTAACCGACCACTCTCATGCACCCACCACTGACCCCCCCAACGCACCCGCACAACCGTCGCATAACAGCCACCTTCGCGAACACCCTTCCTCACAGCACCCACCCTCACACTACCCAACCTCGCAGCAGCCACCCTCACCCTCGCACCAACCTGCAACGCCTACCCTCACAGACCCAACCCTCACACAACCTTGCACAGTACCACCTTAGAAAGCCCACCAACAATAAATCAACCGATCACCCTCACTTAGTCAACCACAACCAATCGCAATTTACAAATCGCCAACACCCTCACTCGCCAGTGTTCGATTTTTTGGCTTGGTTTCGATTTAGTCGGGGTGCGTTCGATTTTGCAGGGAGTTGGTTGGGTGAGATGTAATTTGCGGTGGTTTCCGATGAAGATAAGTGTTTTTTTGGTTGATTTTGGGTGTATTAGATGTTTGTTGCATGGAGGCGTTGGACGTTGTGGCGTCTCAGGCTAGTTGCGGTGGTCGTTGTGGTGTGTGGGGGCTGGGTACGGTGGTTGCGGAGGGAGTCGGTGGTGAGGTGTGAGTTGAGGAAGGTGGTGGTTGCAGATTGGAAGAGGAAGAAAGGGGGTTGGTGTAAAAGAATTAACAAAAAGAAAAATAAAAGAATGAACTAATCACAATCCGCCACGTGGTAATATGACCTTTTTAGCAGGTCACCAAATGCAATTAACCGTAATTGGTGCACGTATGAAGATAGGAAGGTGGTGGGATTATTTTGGATTACCTCAAGATCAGATTATTAAGGGAAGGACCACCAAAAGGGTGTTATTATTCAAGTGATTTTTCCTTATTTATTATTATTATTATTAATTATTATTATTATTATTATATTATTATTATTATTAATTAAATTATTATATTATTATTATTATTATTATTATTATTATTATAGTGGTATTATTATTATTGTTGTTGTTGTTGTTATTAACTATCGAATTAATGTATTTAACTATAGAAATAACATGGTTATAGAAACTACAAATTCCAATTTTCATAATGTAATTATAATAGTATTTGTGATTTAAGTTTAATTAGTTAGTAAAATCATTAAGTTGAGTTGAACTGAATTGAACATAGCTGAACTGCCTGAAAATAAGCTGAAGTAAATAGACCCTAGCTACTAATGAGTAGTACTAATTTTCCGTATGACATGAATTTAGTGGAATGAAGTGAGTGTAAGATATTACTATACTTTCTAAAATGAAAAAAATAAATAAATTGTAAATTCATGACGAAAACACATGGATCAATGTAATTAATAAATGCTTGATTTTATCAAATATTACCATTTTTCGTCCCTTTATTCATATCCCTAAAATCATATTTATCATTTTCTAAATACAGATATCATCCCTACATCGCATGCATCAATTGTACGAACTACAAAGTATTTTTAATGCTTATATACATTCCTAATAGATGCATATTCTGTTAAAAAAAATTAAATAAACTATCAAATCGAAAAGGTACCGCAAGCATTCATAGAGTGCATCAAATCCAAAAAATGAGTTCAAATAAGTTAAGATAAGAAAAATTAAGTTAAGTTCAGAACAATAAGTTGAAAAAAACAAACTTATTATTTTTCCCTCTTACAAAAGAACTTCAGAAAAAATAAGATAAGTGTAATTCAGAAAAAATAAGTTCGGATCAGAAAAAATAAGTTCAGATAAAAAAAATAAGATTAGATAAGTAAAAATAAGGTGAACAGAACAGATCCTAAGGCTGTGTTCAGTTCTTCTGAAATATTTTGATCTGGTCTGGTCTGATCTGAATTGAATTATTATTATTATTATTATTATTATTATTATTATTATTATTATTATTATTATTATTATAGTTATTATTATTATTATTATTATTTTTATTATTATTATAATAAAAGTACCAAAACGTGGCAAGTGTTACATGCAACAAAAAGATCAAGTGAACTACAAGAAGTTGGATGGGATTCGAGATACAATCTGGACCCCCACTCCTCTAGCTATAGCGAATCTCATCCTAGTGAAGATGTGAGCAGCTGCACGTGCCCCAATGTCTTGAGCCCTAAAAAACGTCTGGATCCGCTTCAGAATCGCAACAACTCCCTTATCCAATTCCCCCAAGGGAGAGAAGGAAAAGGGAAGGAAACCGTAACCAATAGCCCTACACCGCTCCAAATACTTTTCCCGCTTCCGTTGTGCTGCTGCCGCCACCACTCGACCAGGAACGAAATCAGACAACTTAGATTGCCTCAGAGGGGATGACCCCGTCAGGTCAACACACACATCCAAGTCGTCGTCCCAAGAATAAAGTAAGACATCTGCAGGTTGAAGAGCCACGTCGCCTTCGGTAGTCAACCCAACATTTACCTCCTTGCGAGCAGAAATCCCAAAGCGGTAACAAACGTCAAGAAGTGGTGTTGTTGTTGTTGTTGTTGTTGTTGTTGTTGTTGNAATTGCACTTCGAATACTAATTGTCGTTGATTGAAGCTGTTTTTTGTTGATGTACGATTAAGCACCGAGAGCATGTATTTATAGGCGTTTTGGGGAAGGATAAGATAGCAAAGACTAATTCTATATATCTTTTGTYTGGTATCTTTGGGAATTTTTGCAGATATATCTTTTAGATCTAATCTATTATTCGAGAATTATTCGTTATCTGATTTTAGCTTCCTTGGAGATCAAGATTAATCTTCTCGAACATTACGGATCGTTCCCGAAGTTTCTGGATTTCTCTTAGAATTTCTGAATTTATTTATTTTTGAAAATCAGTTTGCAAACTTGACATAGAAAATCATGGAAAAATTAGAAAAATAATCTAAAAATATTGGCGAACTCAAAAAAAAAATGAGAAGAATAAGATGAGAATGTAAAAATCTTAGAAATGACCTATAGAAATAATTCTAAAAAATTGTTTTGCTAAGAAAAATGTCCTAAAAATAGAAAATAATTAAAATAAATATTTTCTTCCTATTATTGGGCCCTCGGTGTATGATTTCGAACTCGACTTTAATTCAATTCATGCAAATGTGTTTGGATTTATGGATTTCGCCAAGCTTTCGGAATCAGATCTATATCGAAACGTCGTACTTTTCCTCATCGGCTAATCAATTTAGAGAGACATTTTTGGGTGTGTACAAGTACGACGATTTTCATTGATCTTCGTTGATTTTTCTTTGATTGAAGTTGATTTTCGTTGATCATATTTGATTTTCATTGATATTCGATTAAGCACCGAGAGATGGTATTTATAGGTGTATACGAAACGATAGATAGCAAAAGAGGATTCATTTTTAAGCTCATACCAAGTGTATATACAGTGGCTCCATTCGTGTATACTCTAGTTCTAACRTGGTTGCCTAGTCAGCTTAGCRTATATACGATTTATCCTCTATATCTATCTTTCGTTCGGAAATTTGCATCTGTATTTTCTGGATCTAATCTATGATCCGGGAATATCCTATATCTGATTTTGGCTCATTCCTTGGGGATCAAGATTAACCTTCTAGAATATTCCGGATMATTCCCRAATTTTCTGRATTTCTCTTAGAAATTCTGAATTTATTTATTTTTGAAAATTATTTYGCAAAATTATAAAAATCATAGAAATTCATAGAAAAATCATAAAAATTATTTAAAAATACGAACGAGCTTAGAAAAATGAGTGGAATATGATGAGAATGAAAAATCTTAGARATGACCTTTAGAAATAATTTCAAAAATCGTTTTGCTAAGAAAATTAGCCTAAAAATAGAAAATAATTAAAATAAAATATTTTTTTGCCTATTATTGGGCCCTTAGTGTATGATTTCGAGCTTAACTTTAATTCAACTCATGTAAATGTGTTAGACTTATGGATTTTGTCTCAACTATTGAAATCAAATCTATTTTGAAATGTCTTATTTTTCATCACCGACTATTCAATTTGGGGAGACACTTTTGGGTGTCTACGGTAACATGCATTTGGACTTTTAAAGACAACTTTTGAGCGGTCAACTAGAATCTGTAACTCTTTAACTATTAAATATTAACATTGAAATGACATATATAATTCTATTCGTTGCATGTGATATTGTCACACATCATTCTACGGAAAAAACATATGTTTCATTTTGTTTTTTCTTATACTGTTTCAATTAATTTTCGTTTATAAAGCAAGTGAATTTATGTATTTATTATAANAGAATTAATATGGTTCTTATATATTATCATTTAATATTACGTTCGAAATCAAATTATCAAATTATTTATTTTACGATAAAATATTAATTAATGGACTTTTATTTAAAGTTCAAATTGATCTAGATTTCTTCATCTGTTGATCTAATTCAACTAGAATTTGACAAAAAAAAAAGGCTTTCGACATTGCAAAATTCATAATTAAGCGAAAGTGACACTGTTGTACTTGTATAGTATATAGTTTGACTAACATAAGCATATTGTACTAAAAGTGTAACCGTTTTCATTCTAATTCTTATTGTATAGTTTTTTAAAAATATTTAAAGTAATAATATTTATTTTTGAAAAATTATAATACATCCTCCGTATCAAATTAAACGCAACAAACCCAATTTCACGCATTTCGAGGTTGAGATTTAACAATGTAAATGAGCGAATTAATCAAAATAATTTTAACACAATAAAGCTATAACCTCATTCTTCATTGCAATAAAATTATTTTGAATAACGCATTTTGTTGTTGATATTTAACAATGTAAATGAGCGAATTAATCAAAATAATTTTAACACAATAAAGTTATAATCTTATTCTTCATTGTGTTAAAATTATTTTGAATTATTTGCCTGTTTACATTGTTAAATCTCAACCTCAAAATGCGTGAAAATTGATTTGTTGCGTTTAATTTGATACGGAGGAAGTATATAAGATAAGATCTGATCTGAATTTTTTATGTACTGATCTGATATGATATGAACTTTTCTGATCTGATCTGAACTTTTTCTGATTCTGATCTGATCTGATTTATCTTTTTAATAAGCTCTAGAGTGTTTAAATAAGTTGAACTGAACATAGCTTAAGTTTTGAAAAGTTTGCTATAATTTAGTTCAATGAGTTGGCTAGTCACCTATGTAAGTATGCATAGGTACCTTAATGATCAACATCTTTGTCCGCTAGTAAATTAAAAAGTYGTATATATAAATTAAAAAGATGTCGTGTTTGATTGGCTCCCTTATCCCATATTGTTTGATATGTTTATAAAACTCGTTCTCTATCTTAGGGGTGAACACGATTTGGTTTGGTGCGGTTTGAGTGTCATATCAAACCAAACCGCAAAATACGGTTTGTCATTTCTTCAAACCAAATCAAACTATATTAGAATCCAAACCGTAATAATATTGTACGTTTTGGTTTACGGTTTATAATGAGTAGATAATTTTTTTCCCCAAAAATGTTAAATACTACATCATCAACTTATAATAAAGTTTAAGGGATTGATCCAAACGAATTAAATTATATTTAAATAAAATAACAATGAAGTGCTAACACATAATAAATAGTAAATAAATTGACCTTAAATAAT
>SNQN01005270.1:0-28929 GCA_008642245.1 Bassia scoparia | reverse complement strand
TTTATGATATTTATCGCCTGTTGGATTATGTTGGATTTTTTTTTGTTGACTTGGTTTACGGTTTAGTTGGTTTTACTATATATAAACCAAACCGAATTTTAATATTTATATACATTTTTAAATAATATAATATTATTATATTATATAATATATAATTATTATATATATAATATAAATCTAAAGAAATATAACAAAACAACAAAAATCAAATATCACATAATATATACTGTAAGAGGTTAAATTAGGTTAATATTTGTCCCACGGATATTCGAAAAGGTGAATTTGGGTTGGAGACTGGGCAACTATTGCATTTTAGAATTTAATGAAGGAATGGGGTTTCCAAATTCCAAGAAGAGTCCAAGAAAGGCTTTTTTGCAATCACAGGATAACGAAAAATGTTGTGGGGAGCACCGTGAATGATAACGGCGCGCAGCACACTGAAATTAAAAAAGGAAAAAAAATTGCCCCACCTGCAATTTCAGGTTTTCGTAAATGTGTATGTTGGTCAAAGGGGGGTCTTGCCATGTGTATTGAATTTTTTATTAAAAAACTCTGCCTTTGTTGCCCCACTACTGATGTGAATGGGAGTGTGGTCCAATCTATAATTTTTAGTTGCTTCTCTCTCATCAATTCATTTTTTCATTTCATGATGTACAGTTATTTGGGGATTTTTCATTTCCCCCCAATTCCCCCCCCCCCCAATTTTTCATTCTTTACCCCTCCAATTTTTCAGAACCTAATTAATTTCAAATCCCATTTTTTGGAGGGATTGACAATTGAGTTTTTCCTTCCCATATTTTTCCCCTGTTGTTGATTTTTTTTTTGGCATGAATGAAATGAAATTGCAATATTTTTTCCCTTTCTATGTCAATCTTAGGGTTTGAGGTGAAGAATAAATTCTGATTTTGTTAAAAACGAGTTGTAATGAGTCCGACGGACGTTGGTGGTGCTCCCGCGAACGRTTGTATCATTGACGTTGAGGTTAGCCATCCCAACCATTTCATTCCTTTTGGTATTTGTTTGTTGTTTATTTTTTTATTGTTTCATTGTGTAAATAAAATTTTTTAGCTGTGTGGTTGTTTTAATATGGTATTTCTTATGTTATTGGTGTGGTTATCGATGCTGGGTTTCGTGCATGTTAGTGGAGTGTTTTTGTATTTGTTATGTTGTTCCCTGTTGAGAGTTTGTGGTAGCTTGGAATATTGTTGCTGCTAAAATGGTGTTATGGTGGTTGATCATATAACCTTTAATTATGATGTTATTTACTTCGTTGCTGATATGATAATCTTGTGATATGGTTTGAACTGCTGTGAATGTTGTTTGTTTAATTGTGATTGTCTTTAATTTATTTGCAGTGTTGTAGGGTTATGGTTTCTGTGTTAAAATCCCCCCTATTTGCATCCGTGTTTGTTTATCTTAACATGGTTGAATTGGCCTGTTGCGTGCCTATAATTTTTGTGATTATGTTATATTGTTGTTTTTGCCTGTATGGTTGATCATATATTGTTGTTTTTTTCTGTTTGGTTAATTCTGATGTTACTTAATTCATTGCCGATATGATAATCTAGGAATACGATGTGTACTGCAGTTTTATTCCCAGTGTAGTAGTTTGTTGGTTGTTGTTTTAAAATCCTCTGTATTCACAATGGAGTTAATCGTAAGATGGCTGCCCTGTTGCATGCCTAATATGCTTGGCATTTGTTTTTATTGTACTTGTTGTTGATATTTTTTATTGTGTTTTATTTGTCTGTGGTTCATTGTATGTTAATTTACCTTTACATTCATTGTTGATTCAGTTGGGTTCTGAGTCTCGATGGTTCTTTGGTACAATACACAGACCACACTCATAGGATCAGAGTGCAGAGGGACCTGTTCGGAGGTGAATTCGGCATTGAGACTAATTTGTCTCATATTTCGATGCACCTAGATCTAAACAATTAGTGACCTTGTTGGTTAAATTAATAATTAGTTATATTGTTCTTACAAACTACCATTGTAATGTTCTTGTGACCTAGGTTGATCACATTAATTAATCATGTCATGTATTGAAGAAATACTTCTTCTAAAATATTTTAGGCTTCGGTATGACTGCTTCAAATTCGGCCCGAATATTTTACAATGTTGTTGGAAATCAGAGTACGTTACATATCAGATATGATAGATATGATGGTGAATATGAGTATCATGTTGAAAGATAACACGTATATGCAGTCCAGATGATTTGAACTACAGGCAGCTATTAATTGCTTATTTGGGTAACATAGTGAAATAAGAATGTACATGTAAACAACTTTTATATGAGTTTTGATATGACGCAGGTTGTCCCTTCTTACTAATTTCAATTGATTCAGATCAGTGGCTACGACAGTTTATGATACTTTTATTGCAATCTGCGATGTGGTTACGTTATCAAGCATCATAGAGTTTTGGAAGCAGCATGTTGACTTTTGGTTCTAGCCGTTTGAATCTTAATGTTCTATCCGTGTGTCAATGTTCAGATATGACATATTAGGTTCCCAACTTGTTATTGTTGGCTATTGATATGATTATCCTGATGTCGGTGAATGGTATGAAGACGCCTTACATAATGAACAAGGTTGTTAATGTCTCGATGTAAGTCTTAAAATGTAAAGATTTTACGAGCTAGATTGATTTAACGATTTTCAATGTCATCGGAATCTTAATTAGTTATGATATGAGTTACAATGTTAAAGTGCTGTTCAAATTTTCACGTTGTTTTACGATTTCCAATGAGGTATTTCTAATCAATGTTGGTGACTGATGTTTGCAGGGTATTTTAGGTAATTGGATGTTGAGGGTAAATTTTGAGAAATTTAATCTAACTTACTTAAAAATCATTTTGATAAGGGAAGAAATTATTGTGTGTCAATGTTTGTTAATGGGAATAAATTGTGGTTGGTGTTTTTTTGAAATGCATCGTATAAAAATGTTGACTCAATATTTGTTGATTTATACGAATAAAATGTGTGTGATTTCAATTTCGCTTTTAACAACAAAGATTTAGACCGATTACGATTTTGATTTTTTAGTTCAATTAATAACTGTGAGATACGAATTTGAATCTACATTAATTACGTACAATAAACTTATAGTGAACAAGATTAGTATTCATATGTCTTTGTAAGTAATGCCTTAACGCATAAGGGTATGAGGTTAGAGTGTTTACGCTTTAGGTTTTACGTTGCAGTGCTAGGTACTCCCTCCGTTCCACCAAGATCATGCCATACACTATTTAGATCTAAAATATGAAAACTAATATAATAAAGGAAGTGGGGTTAAAAAGTAGATTTAGATTGGAGAGAGAAACAAATAAATTTGTAATGTTTAATGTATATGAGTGTGTTGCAAGTGGAATAATGGGTTCTACCTGGTGGACCACCACAATTAAAGAAATAATATAAAGTTTCTTAAAATGTTATAAAGTGGATGTGGCAGGATCTTCATGGAACGTCCATATGAGGTAAGTGGCAGGAACTTCGTGGAACGGAGGGAGTATAAGGTTACAATGTTCTAGGGTATGGGGTTTATGGTTAAGGTTGTAGGGTATAGGTTTGATGGTTTACCGTTTAGAGTTGGCTATAAGGTTTTGGGTATGATGGTATATTGTTTTCGTCTATAGGTTTTATAATTAAGGTGTTAATGCATAGTGTTCATGGTTTAGGGTTTAGGGTAAAACGTTTAGGGTTTAAGGCATAGTTTCCCGATTCCATTCGATTGTATAGTAGAATGCGATTCCACGATTCAACAATTCAACGATGCGATACCGTTTAGAGTTTTATATTTTTATTAATTTAAGCATTTTTAATAAGACTAAGTTTTGCAATACAAAATTAACATATTAACCATTGAGTAACCATATACCGACGTATAGGGTTAAGGGTTGGGTTTTAGGGTATGAAGTTAAAGGCTTCAGGGAATAGGCTTGAGGGTATAGGGTTTAGGGTTTAGGGTTCACGGCTTAAGGTTTACGGTTTACGGTTTAGGGATTAGGGTCTAGGGTTCCGGGTTTAGGGTTAGGGTTTAGTGGTAGGTTTTAGGGTTCAGGGTTTCGAGGCTTAAGGGTTTAGGGTTTTGGGGCTTAAGGGTTTAGGGTATCGGGTTTAGGGTTTTAGGGTTTTAGGGTTTAGGGTTTAGGATTTTAGGGTTTTAGGGTAAGTGTTTAGGGTTTTAGTGTTTTAGTGTTTTAGGGTTTAAGGTATCGGGTTTAGGGTTTTAGGGTTTTAGTGTTTAGGGTTTAAGGTTTATGGTTTTAGGGTTGGTGTTTTAGGGTTTAGGGTTTCGGGTTTAGGGCTTCAGGGTTTATGGTTTAGTGTTTAGGGTTTAGGGTTAGGGTTTAGGAATTATGGTTAATTGAATTTGGTAATTTTATGGAAACTAGTCAAATAAAGCTTAGATGGAAACTTAAAAAGTCAACATTCCATGAACCAACAACGTAACCCTATCATCTTTTTTCCCTAAGTTCCTTATTAATCTACACCAGTATATCAAAATAGAATTATGTCTACCATTTGAAGTGTCTTTAAGTAAAGGTTTTCTCAAATCAGCTAACACTACCACAAAAATTGGATAACATATCATATTTAAGAGACCGATTTTGATTAAAACCGGTCTCTTAACTAAAGAGACCGGACATTGATCAAAACCGGTCTCTTAGCTTGGACTAAAAGACCGGTTATTTAGAACACATCTCATAAAGCCAACAAAGAAACCGATTTTATGATAAACCGGTCTCTTTGATCCAAGTGGGCCCCCAAAATTAATTCAACATCATCACACGTACACTTGTCAAACACTGTACTCAAACCGCCTCTACATCTATCTCTCATCCGGCCTTATAACATTCAATGCATGCCCTCATTTTCGATGCCTCTCTCCTCTCTCTTCACGCCTCACTCTCTCTCCTCTCATCTCTTTTTTCGCATGCCTCTTCATCTCTCTCTTCACGCCTCACTCTCTCTCCTCTCATCTCATTTCTCTAACTCTCATTACTACACAATTCTTCACAATTCCACTCAACACCTCCGCGACTCAGCCACGCCACACCATCTCGCCGTCCACTCTAGGCATCCGCACGTCATACCTGTTCCTTTCTTTCGTCGTTTTTCTGAAGGTAAATTTTTAATTTTCTTTGAGTTTATTTGAGGTCTTTAGATCTATCTTTTGTTTGTTTTGACAGTTTTGTTAGTTTAAGCTTTTTTCGTCTGAATTTCTTTCGCAATCTCCATCTAAATTTGATTAGCTCTACCTGATTTTATTCGTTTTTGATTTTATGAGCTTTACGTTTCGTCGTATTGTTCTTTATTTCTTTGTCTGATATATTTTTCTGGCATTTTCGATTTGGTTTTCTTTTTGTCTGATTGCTTTTCGTAAAGTTATTGGTCTTTTCGTCCTGATTGTTGGGCATACATTTCGTTTTTGGTTTTTTTTTATTTTGATTCCAAGTTTATTCCGTAATTGATACCATTCGAAATGTTTTTCTGGCTTATTTTTTTTCTGGGCATAATTATATCTCTTTTTTTTCAGGTTAATTTCATTATTTGTTTTGCTTTTCGATTCCAGTATTTTGAGGTTCTTCGAGATGTCATATTTTTTCGATTCTCATGTATTTTCGATTTTTTTTTTTACTTTATGACTGTTTTTGATTTGTGGCGGTTTTGCCCTGCGTTTGAATAAGTTGTTAAAGTATAATTCTTGTTAATATTCAATTTGTTTGCGAAGCACAGATCTTCTATAAAAACTAATGACTGAAAAAACCGTTATTCACTCTTCTTCCACTTCTAGATTAGAAAAAATGCTAGCATGTGATTTGTTTTATGTTTTATAAGGTTTCATCATTTCTCATTTCATAGTTTAAGACCAAATCCAATAAATATTTATATTTACTTTTTTGATTTAATTTGTATTGTTCAACTAACATTTTTGTGGGAATTTGTTCTCTATCAGGTCTTAAACAACTCTAACGATAAGTAACAAAACTTAGATCAAAAGAGATGTTAGTATTTATGGTCTTTGAAATTGTATAATATATAGTGCATTTAGACTGTTAATAACTTGGATGTTTTTTCATGTACTTCGTAATTGTCCTATAAATAATGCCTGCAGCTTGCTCATTAATTTATTTAACTTGTAATAATCTTAATTTTTTGTCTCTTTATGAAATAATGGCCCAGCTGCACTCATTATACAAGTGGGCCCTGCGTTTTTAATTCAAATACCTACCAAAGAGCACGGTTGTTGTCAGAACTGGCTTCTTACGGTTACCATTCCAAGGATCGGTTACCTGTGTCACGAAACTGGTCTCCTTTACCTTATATTCAAAGAGACCGGTTTATCTGAGCACCGGTCTCTTTGAGTGACTTAAGAAACCGCAAAAAAATAACCGGTCTCTTTACCTAAGAGCCCTCTCACCTAGAGACCGGTTGTTTTGCGGTCTCTTTGGCCTTTTTTAACCGGTCTCTTAGGCTTTTTTTTGTAGTAGTGTAAATTGGTAAATTTTGTAATTGCAATTACAAAATGTCGACTTTTGGGTTGATCATTTTATGACCAGTAAGATATTTAATTGAAGGTGTTAGCACCATTTAAAGCGGGTAGCAAGGAACATGGATATTATAAATCAAGACTCTGATGCAACAAGATATTCCTTAAATGTGACTTTAGCCAACCAACGACACATAATAATCGTAGCTTTCATTTTGGAGAAACAAAAACTCAGGACAATATATTAACCCATACAGATTTAACGAAAATATCTATAGATATGATAATGAAAAAACCAACCTTCATTAGTGGTTTGGTAGGGTTTAAGGTTTAGGTTTTAGGTTTTGGTTTTGAGCTTTTCGTGTTTAGAGTTTAGGGTTTAGGGTTTCATGGTTTAGGGTCAATGGTTTAGGGTTTAGGGTTCAAGGTTTACACTATATGGTTTAGGGTTTAGGGTGTAGAGTTTAGGGTATAGGGTTTAGGGTTTAGGGTATGAGGTTTGAGGTTTAGGTATAGGGTATAGGGTTTAGGGTTTAGGACAATACAGATGAACCACGAAAATATACACAACTAACAACACAAAAATAAGTAACTACATTAATCGTATCCATACATGAAGGTTATAGTATGTTTAGGGTTAGGGTTCATGGTTTACAATCTATGGTTTAGGGCGTGTAGGGCTTAAGGGTTAGTTTGAGTTTTCAATGTCTAGGGTTTAGGGTTTACGGTCTATGGTTTACGGTTTTGAATGATGACAAACATAAACATTGAACATGAGGATCATTTGCTTCGTCATGGGTCGTCGATTTTGAACAATGTAAAGAGGTGGGTCGATGTTAACAAAATAGAAGAACATTTGCTTCAGGCGTCATAGATCACAATGGCCCCAAAAGAAGGCTCTCCTAATACAGACTTTAAACCTTGGGAACTTTATGAAGGAACAATCATTGAGGATCAATGGAAGATATTTTAAGGCATATGTTGAATCAGATGAATTTAAGGTAAGATTTAGACATTTTTCAGGTTTAGGGTTCATGGTTTACAGTTTAGAGTTTAGGGTTTAGGGTTTGAGGTCTATGGTTTAAGGTTTAGGGTTTACGGTCTATTGTTTTAGGTTTGTATTAGGGTTTAGGGTTCATGGTTTACGATATATGATTTAGGGTTTAGGGTTTATGGTTCATGGTTTACCGTCTATGATTTAGGGTTTAGGGGTTTAGGGGTTTAGGTTACAGGTCGGTTTTATGTTTCGAAGTTGAGGCTTTGGATTCTTGTTATTTAGCGTACGAAATACCATAATATAGAATAACTTTGTCCTCATAAGACAAATACTATGTCTTATGCATCAAAATTCGATCATATAGGACGAATTTGCAAATACATGAAGTCGGTCTCATAATATAGAACGACTAGTCGACTACATTAATACATTATATAGAATGATTAATATAGATTGATTACTATTGAACATTTTATTAAATTGACAATATTGAGAAGAAAGCAAATAGCAATAAGTTCAGATAAGTACATATAAGTTGAAAAGAACAGATCCGTAATGGATCCAATTTCACCTTTAATCCTTAGTTTACGTATTGTATGAATCGAATTTCATCATATTTATCTGCATCATAGTCTCCATTGAATTTGTATTCCATCTTCAAAGACTTTTATCACATCTTACCTTTGTTTTTACATGTCATATCAAAGTTCTATCATACGGAGTATTTGCTAAATAGTTTATCATATCTATATACGATGACATTTGTTTCACATTTGAAAAAAGTTTATCAACTAATTTTATTTAATCTTATAATTCTTAATCATATTAATTCTTAATACCCTTGAACGGGGTTCATGTTCAACGATTGATGAACAACTTTGTCCTCCTAGGACAAATACAATACTATTCTTAATACTTCTAATGCAACGTACTATTATATAAAACAAATTATTTTTCATCTTTTTTCCCATCTTTTTTCAAAGTATATGATAATCTACAAGAGAGATACGGTAAATTCACCAAAAAAGATATAGCAATTTACAATAACAATACTCCGTATGAGTATGATAATTTACAGAAATGACATGACAATGTCTATGCCCAATATGATAAATTTCAAATACGRTATGACAATGTACAAYAAATATATGATAATATACAAATTAKATATGATAATTGAGAAATAAGATATGTCAWTTTACAACAACAATATGACATTTTAATAAATCGATGACAATTGAAAACAAATACGGAGTATATGAAGCAAATATGATAAAATTGTGCTTATGAAGCAAATATGATGAAACGGTGCTTAATAAGTGTTGCAAAATTTGTGTAAAGCTTATTTCTTAGTTAATGTTTGATGACAACTAAAAGTATTAACATACATAAAAAAGTAAATTATGGTGATATGATCTAATGCCTAATGGTAATGCAAAATCAACAATCGGCTTTTAAAAATGAGTATCAATCTTTGTATTTTCAAAAGATATACTAATCAAGCTATTAAAAAAGTATTCAACCTATGTAGGATTTGAACCTACATGAATGTGCAATKACACATTGCTCTACCAATTGAGCTAATAGGCTTTTGAATGAATAATTAACAAACCCTAAAAATGCAAAATCAACACTTCCAAACTTCAGAATATTGTCACAAAATTGCAGCAACAACAATATACAAACACTTTCATTCACTAGCAAACCATCACTAAAATACAACAGCAATTATCCTACCTTTGTACTACGAAGGTAGGATTCTAAGATCAAGGAGTATGTACTATGAATTATCCTACCTTTGAACCTTTAAAAACTCAAAGAAATACCTGTTRAACCCTCCTCTAAACAGCTTCAAACACAAAAGTAATACATCACCCGAAATAGCATTAAACCAACTACAGTACACCACGAAATATGGGCTTCAAACCGCTCTAAAACTTTTGCGTTCCAGCCCCAAACTGTCACCGCAATACATAAACAAATACTCTATGAACTTAACATTTAAAGCCATGAAATTCTTTGCAAAAACTACTATCAATCAACCTTATACAATTAAAGAATAGGCATGCAAAACTTACTATCAACCTTAGCAATTTACAACAAAAATTACATCAACAATTAAAAATTCGCAGGATCAGGAGAGGCTGCACAAAACAGGCTATAATTTAAGTTTGAGAGCTACCCATAACTTACCGTTTGAACCATTGAAAACTAGACTCAATGAGCTTTGATTTGAGTGGTTATGGAGCTAAATTGAACATGATTTGACCACCCAAAATCTAAGTAGAAATCAGTTGACTCTTCAACAATAACAGCAGCAAAATGACACAACAACAATAACAATTCACCAACAACATTTGCATTTTTCAGGTTCTTGAATTTAAACATTTGCATAAACAAATAGGAAACATACAAACACTAATCGAAAAACCTATAAACAACTACGAAAAAAACTTGAAAAACCTGAAATTTACAAATACAAAACAACAAAAACTCAGCAACAATGACCTTCATTCATCGTCAAAGCAAAGCCACCCAGAAGTTAAAAACCTTAGTCTAATAAGGTTGAAATTAACACAGCACCTCACTGTAACATCAATTCACCAAACCCTGCAATAACTAAACCCATAATGCTAAGGTCAAACAGTTATATTTATACCCAAGCCACACTTATATTTCATACAACAAAAGTCTGGAAAATCAACAACGAAAGTTAGAACAAATGCAACACCGAAAAATCGTCAAACAATGAAAATTAAACAACAACAACAACGAAAATTTGAAAAACCAAAATCAAACAAGAAAAAAAAGTAGGAAAATATGGAAAACTAAAGCAAATAAAGGAGATCTAGAAAATCAACAAATGAAAAAAAATGAATAGGAAAGTCAAAACTGGAAAAACAATATATTAGAATAAAAAAAAGATTAATAACAATTTGAATTTTAATTTAGATACTGAAATCGATTACTAATTTCAAAAGCTAATTTTGAGAAYGGAATCGAAAAACCCAATTACAAACAAAAAAACCCAAACTTTGCAGATCAAATCGAAAATAATCCAATTTCAAACCCTGATTTTGAAAACACCAAAAACCAAATTAACGAAAAGACTTATCATGAACAATGGAAAATATAAACAAACAAGCTTACCTTTGATAGGATACAAAACGGCTGCCTATTTTTTCTGAACAGTTGCTTTCTACAACGCATTCTCCATAAAATGCAATGAAAACGCTAAGAAAGGKTGAAAGAAAGACGAAAATTCTGATTAAATTCTGCTAGAGATTAGTGAAAATTTTTTTTGGAACCAAGAAAATTTTGCTCTCCGGAAATGCACAAAAGGAAGTTGGAAAGAAAGAAAATGAATGATGAGAGAGAAAGCTTTAAATTAAAGTAGGTTGAATAATTTGAATTTTTGGAGAGAAATTGAAATTTGGCTGAAAATTTCAGGTAAACAGTATTCCCCCCAAAATGAAAATGTATTGTGTAGTAAAAAACAATAAATTGGTCCAACACTCCACCTAATCTGCTATTTTGTCATTTCCGTACACGTGCCATAAAAAACAATACAACAATTAACCTGCAAAACACTGTTCACCATAAAAGAATGAACCCACTTTCTTTTGTCTTCATCTGGTGCTGCGCGCAGTAATTATACACCGTTATGTATGTATAAGAGCTCATTCAGTCGTATGGTGTATGCAACACAGCAACAGCTCACTAGTCACTACTGATTTCGTGTTATTTTGCTCTTTTAATGTGAACCGACATACTCCGTATTTTCTAAACCAATTAAAYCGAGAATATCTCGTATTCACATTCATAGCTCGTGCTTATTAAAAGACGATAAAAACCCATTCCAGCTTTATCCTGATGAGGTGGGGTTCTTTCTTATCTCTTGTGTCTTTAAAAGTCGCTTTTTGCATTTACATGCACCCTCATATTCTTAGCTCTTCTATACCACATATTCTTATACTCACGTACATACATGGTATACATTTACACTACACCGCACGATTTCACTTTGATTATTACTTTATTATCTAAAAAATCAAATGACAAGCTAATCCGACACGAGTGAAGTCCACCTGTTAATCTGTTATTAGCGTAGCGGGTTTAGGTCTTGTGTGTTGAGTGTTGACTTGTTTATGTACACAGCTTGACATGACACGATCTGTTTATTAATGAGATTCGGTATGTTCTTTTCAACTTATTTTCAATACTTATTTAATAAGATAAGTTCATATAAGTATCAATAAGTTCTCTTAATTACTACTCCCTCCATAACGAAAAATTTTCAACAGTTTCTATATTTGGGTGTAACAAAAACTTTCAACAATAATTGTACAACTTTCTTTATTTCGTAATTTTTAAATAGAATTATCTCACCTAACCCACAATTACCTTATTTTTTTGGGGATCACTATACTAATATTCAATCTAAACCACAATTGCACTACATTTTTTTGGGACCACTACACTAATATCCTACCGAACCCACAATTACCTTATTTTACATTGAAAAGTGTGCTAATACAACTGTTGAAAGTTTTTCGTCACGGAGAGAGTAATAAGTATACTTATCACTTTTTTTCTCTCACAAAATGAGTATCAATAAATTAAGATAAATTTAGATAAATACAAATAAGTCGAAGAGAACATACGTACCCTCCGATTCGGGTTGTAAGAGTTTGACTCTTTTATGTAAGACGCGATTAATAGCTTTATACTTATATCCACCTACTAGCCTTTTGAGCACACTATGTGTGCCGCGACAATGTAAACTTAATATTGTCATGATTTAATAGTAAAACAAATCAAAATCGAGTGAATATAAAATATTTAATAAAAAGTATAGAAGATGACATTATATATACTCCCTCCGATTTTTAATATTACTCCGTATGTGTTTACTATTAGAGGGGAAAAAATTAGGAATAATGTATTACTCCCTCCGTAACCTAATTCTCGCAACAGATGACTTTTCACGTATTTTGAGGAAGAGATTTAACCAACTAAACGATCAAATTAATCAAAATAGTTCTAACATAATGAAGAATAAGATGATATGTTTATTGTGTTGAAATTATTTTGATTAATTTGATCGTTTACTAGATTAAATCTCTTCCACAAAATACGTGAAAAGTCAAATGTTGCGAGAATTATGTTACGGAGGGAGTATAATGTAAGTGCGGTCAAAAAGTATGAGAGAGTGTGTGTAAAAGGGGGGAAAGTACTATAAAAAATTTGGGTAAGTAAGTGAAGGTGCGGTAAAAAAGTGGGAGAGAGAGTATCCTAAAATGGAATAAAACACAATGCACAAAACATCAAAATTCGTCCAAATGAGGAAATTGCACATACCATTAAAAATCAGAGGGAGTATATAGGATCAAATGAAGAGCAAACTTATAATGAGAAGCATGAGAAGTAATCTTGATCCTTTATTTTGAATGATTGATCATGATTTACTTCACAAAAAAATAAATGTGCATAAATTCTAGAAAACCAACTTTTCATGAAAAAAATACACGTTCATTGTTAAAATTATGCACATTCTCGACCATCCATCTTAAAATCCAACGATCAAGATTGATTCTTACACTTCTCATTTTAAGGGTTATTCTCATTGGATCTTATTTATATAGAGGGTTAGGATCCAATGAGAAGATACCTTAAAATGAGAAGGGTGAGAAGTCATCTCAACCCTTCATCTTATTAACATCCAATGGCTGAGATTTTTAGCTTAAATTAATCAATTTACGTTAGAAAAACACGCAATCAGTTCATCACAATTACACTTCAACTAAAATCACACTTTCTCTCTCTTATCTCTTCTGAAACAATTGTGCGATTAAAGATTGTGGATTGTTCGATTGATTGATCGATTGATTGTTTGATTCAACTAAAATCACATTGATCGATTGATTGCAATTGTGCGATTAAAGATTGCGGATTGTTCGATTTAAGATGTCTAACACAATGTTTGAGGGAGAATCTTCAAATTCAGAAATTGAACAAGGTTTGTAATCAATTGAACTTGATATATTTGATGAATTCAATTGTTTCTATTTAAAAATTATTATTATATGAATCATACGTTATTTTGATTCATAATTTTTTAAACAAGATTTTTGTTTGATTTTTGTTGTAGTGTAAATCACCAATAAGAAATTTTAATTTATTGCCAATGTCGTAATATGGATGCTACTTTGTATTATCAAGTCAATATGTAAATTACTACATTAATCTTGCATTAACCGTGACAACTGATAACACAGTACATAGAGTATACTGATTTGTTGTTACATGTGCATTACATAGATTATTTGCACATTGACTTTAAAATATTTGCACGTTAATGGGGAAATATTTGCTCATTGATGCTAAAATATATGCTTAATAATGTGAATTAAACATTCATCAAACATATATGCACTGAGAAATATGTACATATTGACTTTGGAAAATATGCACATTTACGAGGGAAAATATGCACAATTACAGGGAAATATATGCACATTGACCAGAAATAATGCATAATTTTTTGTGGCAACTACTTATCCTAATTAGTCGTTTGTCATAGGTTGCATACAACAATTGGGGGATACTTCACCAATAAAGTACATCAATAGTTCTCGAACTGAAGTATGCTACACTCCAAAAGGAACTAGGGAATGGGTTCCTAAGTGTTCCGATGACAAAAAGCCTCATGTAGGCATGGTCTTTAAAAACTTGGCTAAAGTTGAAAAGTTATACAAAAATTATGCAAAGGTATGTGGTTTTGATATACGCTCTCAGGAACTACAAACACATATAAGGGGCATGTTACATTGAAATACAGTATGTGCAATAGAGAAGGTTTCCYGGATGCTACAAATAAAAGTAATGGAAATGGTATCCAAAGTCGGAAAAGAAGTACGGCGCGAGTTGGATGTCAAGCAAGAATAATTTTGAAACTAGATCGTAGCAATGGGACATATTTTGTTTACAAATTTCATGAGGGTCATGTTCAYTGTATGGTTTCACCTTCATCCAGGCTACACCTTAAAAATTCAAGAAAATTGTCCATGGTTCATAAGAATTTTGTATCTAGAAATGCTTCACTGAACATAGGACCAATAAAATCATTCTGTTTATTTAAGGAGAATATAGGAAGTTATGATAATGTGGGAGCTACTATGCAAGATTTTCGTAATTTTCATAGAGATTTAAAGCAAAATATTGAAGGAGATGATGGAAAATGCTTATTGAAAACTTCATAGCCAAAAGAGACGTGTTTGATGGGTTTTACTTTTATTATGCACTTGATGAAGAATTTCACATATCACATTTGTTTTGGGCGGATCCAATATGTTGTAAAAACTATGCATTATTTGGTGATATGATTTCTTTTGATTGTACTTATGATACAAACAAATATTCAATGATTTTGGCACCTTTCACGGGTGTAGACCATCATATGTCGTGTGTTACTTTTGGAGTGGCCATACAAGCAATGGAAGATGCTCAATCATTCGACTGGCTGTTTAGGACTTTCTTAAGTGCAATGGGGGATTGCGAACCCAAATACATCATTACTGACCAAGACCCTGCCATGAAAGTTGCCATACAAAATGTTTTCAGTGRATGTGAACATCRTTTGTGCATRTGGCACATAATGAAAAAGGTGCCGGAAAAAATTARCGTTGAGCTYAAACAAGATGAGAATTTCCTTACGAAATTGAATGCTTKTGTATGGAATATGGAACAAGAACCTRAAGAATTTGAATCGGCAYGGAACTCAATTATGAGTGAGTACAACTTACAAGAACATGATTGGTTCCAACACATGTTTTCTATTAGGAAGGATTGGATACCAAGCTACTTTAGAGACCYTACGTTATGAGGCATTTTGAGGAMTACATCAAGATCAGAAAGTGAAAATAGCTTCTTCAACAATTTTACCAATCCTCATCTAACACTTGTTGAATTTTATATGCGTTATGAGAGTGCAATGGATGCATAAAGACACAAACAAGACAAGTTGAACACAGAATCAAATTATTTTGTTCTAAAACTTGCAACTCATTTGGAGTTAAAGAAACACGCATCTGAGTTGTATACGAGAACTATATTTTACAAGTTCCAAAGTCAACTTCTCAAAGCTTGTTATAATTGTCGCATAACTAATATCAAAAGGGAAGGGAATGAAAAGGTCATAGAGAATATACGTGTCACAGAGAGGACTACAGAGAAGGACTACTATGTTACGTTCAATAAAGAAGATTTGATTGTAACATGTTCCTGCAAGCTATTTGGAAGATTAGGTATCTTATGTGGACATGCAATATGTGTTTTGGCTGTTAGGAGAGTTCATCAACTTCCTAATGGATATGTACTTAATCGTTGGACAAAATATGCAACCAAAAAGCCAATATATGACATGCGTGGTAACTTGTTGGAAACATGCAAAAAGATGAGCGCACGCAGTAAGCTATTGGGAGAAGTTTGGTCAGCGATCTTCAACTGTGTAGGCCTTGTAGGGGGAGATGAAGATGATTTAGGTGAATTTCTCCAAAGTCTTTTATCAAGGGGAAATGATTGTTAATAGTAGTTTTGTTAGTTATTTAAAAAGCTGTGAAGAATTGGATATCAGTTTTAGATTTTTTTTAAAGCTTAATTGTGAATATTGCATACTATAATTACTTGGAGATGTTTACATTATCTATAACCATTTAGAATAATAATAATATATAACTTTCTTCAACTTGTAGTTAATCTCATTTTTTCACTTTTGTATAAATTTCAGTTTCACTAAATTCCAGTTTACAGTTTAAATTTGTGGAAATAATTATTGACGGCTATTGTTGTAGCAAGTAAAATGGGGATGACGTGTCCTTGCTACAATATTTCCCTAGCTGCTGGGTTGAGAGAGGGGTGGAGGCTTCCCTTCAATGCTACCTCAGGAGAGTTGACCTTCTATTGCACGTTGAACGTCTCCTGGCTATCTCCGATATCCTGGCCAATGGATGTTTGCTTCTTGCTCCTAGCACACCAAGCTTGCCTGACACCTGCACAAAGGAGAATAATCCTATTTGGATTATCTCCCCTCCGATGCTTAAGTAAGTATGGAGTTAGGGAAGTAAAAGTGCCAAGCTAGAGAGAGAAAGTAGTGAGATATGCTCTCAAGTAGTTGGGAGTTATGCAATAAATGCTAGGAGGATTGTGTGTGTTTTCCTTGGTTTTTCGGGGTATTTATAGGCAATCCCTCAAAAACTAAGGCATCCTTTGGATGGGTGACACTTATCATCCATCCGTGCTTCCGAGCGTTCCTTACTACTATTTCAGTGTAGAAACGTCGGTTCTCCGTCCCGTTTCGGTCCGGATTAATTTAATCTGTAGCGTTTGCCACGTGAATCATTTCGACCCAATATTTGGAGGACACGTGGGCAAGGATTTTCTGTGCCACATAATTTGCCCCTCAAAGACCCGATAAATCGTTGGATTTATAGGGTGTTTAATCTTGATTTTACATTAAGTTACATTTTGTAAACAAGTCTCAAATCAAATAATATCTCTCTATTTTTCATTTTTTTTGCCTTGGGAAGTGTGCTCTCGTGGGAGATGAACAGCCAGGCTAAGAATGCAATTCGCCACCTCGAAACTCGCGTAGCAGCAACAACCCAAGGGGCAAATTCCCCTTCCCGCTCATTTTCCTTCTTCCATTCAAATTTCGAAAACAAGGGGGAAAACTGCCCTTTGTACCTGGGGTATAAATAGCCCCTGAAGGAGAGAGAGAGAAGGACTCTTTTACTTCTTCTTTCTCGCTGTAAAATCACTTTCGCGTCGCACTTCTCTCCGATCTCTTCGCATATTTTCAAGCTTCTACGACAACTCGGGTTCGCAGTTAGCAAGCTTCTGCTTCGCAGTTTGCAGATTCTTCGCAGTTTTCTATCAGATCCTCTTCGACACTTCGTCGACTTCGCACTTCAGGTACTGTTCACACCTTTTCTTACTTCGCACTTATTCTTTATTCTTTTTTATCAAAGTAATAATGAGCGACGCAAGTTCTATGGACTCTTCGCCCAATAAGAACAGAGTTGGGGGCTTGGAAGAGCCTAATCCAACTTCGCCTGGCTCCAATTTAACTACTTTCTCCTCTACCCTTGATTTTTTGTACTCGCACTCTATAGCTCCTCGTCCTATCCTTGACACTCTGTATATTCATATCAGGATGCCTCGCCTCAAAACAACAGCTACTAGGAGACCTGAGGACCAGTTTTGGGTGGAGGAGACAGAGCCAAGTATTGCTGGCCGCTTGCCTATTCGAGTAGAGGACTCCAGTCCTGACTCTGCTGAAATAAGTGCGAGCATTGATGCTGCCTTACAGGAGAGCAGCGATGGGGAACCTCAACTAAAAACTGCCACAAACAAAGATGAGGATGAGGTAGAGTTCAAAAAGGACCCCTTGGCATGGTTTGCCAAGAATAAACCCTAAGAGGAGGTAGAATCCTCAGAGAATGAGGACAAGGACAAAGACAGTCCTTCGTCAACCATAGTGCGAAAGGTCTAGAGGGTCGCACTTCAGCAGTTCCAGCACATCTACGCTCCTCACATCGGCTTCGTCGCACCTGAAGTCGAGGAGAGGTTCGTGATCCCTGCAAAGGGGACTACGATCACCCAAACGACAAACAACACCTTCGTAGTTTATAAGGCGGTGGTGGACATGGGTCTTCGTTTCCCTCTGCATTCTTTTATAATAAACGTGYTGAAGGCCTATGGCATAGGTCTCGCACAGCTGACACTGCAGTCCTGGTGTCACATACTTGGATATATGGCCACTTGTAAAGTGAAGGGCTGACCATGCAAGACTGATGTCTTCCTTCGCATGCATCTGATTTCAAAGAATTGCAGATGCCAAGCTGGTTGGTTTCAACTCCAGCAAAAGGGGAAGTATATGACTTCGCTAGACAAGCCAAATAAGGTGTAYAATTGGAAGAATGACTTCTTCCTGGTGCACACAGATAACACTCCTCTTGCGAAGCTCCTCTCTTCATGGAACTTGCACCAAAATTCTTGTAAGGAGAGTGAGTTGGGTGCGAGAACCCCCATAGTTGTACAAGAATTAGAGTACTTCGAGACTGTGGAGTACCAATATATGACCTTAGCTCGCAAGACCACGGTCCCAAAAACTGGCTCCCCACTCTTGAGTGCTTTTGCAATAAAGACTTCCTGCGAGCCTTTGACCTCGCAGGTGGTCGTCGCATTGGGCGAGAGCAAAGAGGTAGACTTTCAGCTTCTTCGTTGTTATTTTTGTTTGAATTTTTCTAACCAAGTGTCTCCATTCGCAGAAGCTTCCTTCGCAAAGCTGCCCAGTCATTTAAATGGGACAATGTCAAGCGAAGACTTCCAAGCTTTCTCAGCCGCCTGGCGGTTGAAAACCCTTACAGAGAAAAACGCCTTTCATCGGGTAAGTTGTTACTCTCGCACTTTTAATTGTTATTCTTCGCATGAAAAGTTTTCCCAAATGCGAAGATGATGAATTTTGTGCCTCGCATGAACACTTGCTCAAATGCGAGACACATGATGATCTTTCATTTATTTATGCGAGGTTCCTCACTTAAGCCTTTTCTTCCCATTTGCAGAAGTTGGAGAAGCCTTCCGATATCTTAAAGGCTGGGAGGTCCACCACTTCAAAGAAGGACCAACCTTCGAAGTCTGCCTCCCAAAAGACTTCTCAATATCAAGTCCTGAAGAGGACACCTACCTCGCGAGGCGAGGAGAAAAACAAGACCAAATCTTCCTCGCGAGGGGAGGAGAGAGAAATAGTAACACCTTCGTCGCAGGGCAAGGGGAGAGAGCAAACCAAACACTCCTCGCGTAGCGGGGAGAAAAGAAAATCCAAGCACTCCTCGCGAAACGGGGAGAAGAGACAAGAACATAAATCTCCCTCGTAGTTTGCGAGGAAGACCAAGACACCACAGGAAGCTGCGAAGCCCGGGGTACAAATAAATGAGCCAATAGAGGGCCAGAGGAAAAAGGTCACTGAGGTGGCTGGCAAGGGTAAAAGCATAGAGGTGCCAGTTGAAAAGCAAAGACGTCCAAGGCCTACACCTCCAACTCCTCCAGCACCTAAGGGGGATTCGTCGCACTCTGCTCAAGTGGGCGAGAAGAGGCCTCCCTCGCCTTCGATTACTGAGCCTGCTACGAAGAAGCATCACACCACATGTACATCTAGTTTACCTCGTAGTTCAATTCTGGGTCTCAATGCTCATCCCACTGAGGTCCACATCTTTAACAAGTATGGGCTAGAACCTGCTTAGCTTTGTTTAGACCGCAAACCCCTAGTGGGTCGCAATCTTCGGAGGTGACATATGAAAGGAGATCAAAGACTTTGCATGATTCTCCTCTCTCATGGCCTCGCCATCCTGATCCTCTTGGTTGGTCTGACTCGGATACCATTCCATATGTGCCAAGTGATGTTGATGGTGACTCCCTAACCTGCGAACTGAACTTCGCAGACATGCCTGAAATGGACGAGATCACCAAGACCCAAGAGAAGCCTCCTTCGCCAGTTCCTACTGCTGAAGAGCTGGAGGAGCTTCGCAAGCGGGCAGAGACCCTCAAATTCTTCCCTCCAGAATTAAGCTCCGTGGGGGACCTCGCACATATCAACTTCGAGGAGCTACTGGCTGACCCAAGTGTCGAGCCCCCACCGATCTCCACTGCTCTGGAGAGGCCAGAACCACAAGGTCACCCATCACTTAGGGTCGACGATAACTTCGTCCAAGGTTTGGACAAGTTTGTTGCGAAGAAGCACCCTTCGCTGGTTACTGCCCTCTCTGCTGATGCCCTAGAGGATGACAAGTGGTTGGAGGTGGATGAGGACGACCACTACTCTTCTCGCAAGTTTGGAGCTGAGAAGAAGAAGAAGATAGTGGGCGACATGGTCCGCTGTGCGACGAAGGAGTACAAGGAGAGCCTCGCAGGGTACGAGGTTGGTTCTTGTGGACAAGCGATGAGTGGGCTCGCCGATGTAAGTTTCTTCACTTCATCTTAATTTTTTACAAGTATAAACCTTCGTAGTTTTTTTTAATATCTAACCTTGCTTCGCACTTTTCTTTAGGTGATGGTGCGACTGGATGGCGTTGCCAAGGCCATACGAAAGGCCAATCACGAGGCCAAGCACAAAGAGTTGTTGTACCAAGAGTCCCTAGAATACCTTTCGCAGCAGACCTTGGCTATCAAGGTCGATGACGCAGAGGCCACCTATACTCTTGGCCACAGTCTGAATGTGGTCAAGGCAGCCTATCCTAAGTCACTAGAAGGATACCACTCTCTCCTCACTAAGCAAAATGATTTGGCCAAGCATGTGGCCAAGTCTGCGGAGCAGGAGGAAGAGCGAGTCAACAAGGTCGTTGCTGAACGGACTGAGCAGGAGGTAGCTACGAAGCTGGCTGAAGCAATGCCTCAAGTTGAAAAGGAGGCAATGGCGAGGGCTGAGGCCAAAGTGCGAGATGAACTCTTGAACCTTCGCTTCATTGCAGAGGAGCAAGACAAGGAGCTCGCAGCTCTAAAGGAGAACCAAAAAATCAAGTTCGCCGAGGCTAAAAACTCAAGCATTGAAGAAATGCGGACTTTGATGAAGCAGGCTTGCCACCTCTTTCCTGCGAAGAAAAGCTATCCCTTTAGCTGCTTTGAGGAAAGACCGGACTACATAGCGGCTGTCAACATCATACAAAAGATGCTTGACACGCTAGAAGAACCAAGACCTCCCCTGTCAGAGAAGGACTTCGCATATGTCTACATTGACACTGAACACTCGACAGACTCTGCACCTTCTTCTGGTTCTTCAGATGGCGACGACCAGCCTCGCCAAGACGACAGTAGCAGCAGTGGCGAAGAGGAAAAAGAAGCCAAAAATGATCAAGGTGATGTCGATGTTCCCAAGGATGGCGACTATGTGGATCAAGATGAGCACGTCGACATCGAGAACATGAATGATGCGGATGACGCTGACGTTCGCATCCGATGACTCCTCCTCACTTTTCCCTTTTGTTCAGTCTAGCTTAGTGATGTATTGTTGTACTCTTAATTTGTACAAGTACTAGATCTCGCACAATAAAATCATTTTTTGCTAAGAAAGCTCTGTAATTCACTTCGCATCAATCTACTAGAAGCTTTCTTGCCCTAAAAGATTCCAACTCTCCTATCTCGTAGTTAAAATTTCTTGCTTCCAAGTCTCATATCTCGCAGTTTTACTTGCTTTCTACATTCGGACTTCGCACTTCTAGTTACTTAGGTGACCTCACACTTCCAACTACTTAGGTACACTTGCCCCTGTAGTGCATGAGTCCTTGGCTGGTCGCATAGACTACACTTACAACCATATGTGCGATACTCTAGGATGTGCGAACAGGTTCTTCTTTAGATGGCGAGAGTTCTTGCTTGTGTGAAATGTCCAAGTTTATAGATTCTAAGAATTGATTGACTTGAGGCCTAGCAGTGGTGTTAAGTAAATCAATCATACTGATTGCCCTTAAACTTTGAGATTGAGTCAAGGAAGTCGCAGATATGACCCCTCGCCAGTCGCAACCTTAATAGTTTGCTGATGTGTGCAAGTCAATTTAGGTCGTTTTTACAACACGGTAAGCTCGGACGTCGCAGTTTGCCCTGGTAGACAGATTTGTGCGAGCCAATTYCRTTCRKTTTTACAAAACGGTAAGCTCGCACGTCRCARTTTGCCCTGGTAGACAGATTTGTGCGAGCCAATTTYGTTCRKTTTTACAAAACGGTAAGCTCGCACGTCCCAATTTGCCCTGGTAGACAGATTTGTGCGAGCCAATTTCGTTCAGTTTTACAAAACGGTAAGCTCGCACGTCGCAGTTTGCCCTGGTAGACAGATTTGTGCGAGCCAATTTTGTTCGTTTTTACAAAACGGTAAGCTCGCACGTCGTAGTTTGCCCTGGTAGACGGATTTGTGCGAGCCAATTTCGTTCGTTTTTACAAAACGGTAAGCTCGCACGTCGCAACTTGTCTTCGTGGGCAACTGCGAGACCAGGAACATTGTCGAGAACCCATACTTATGTCATTATCCTCCATCTTTTAGGACACTTGCCCTCGACATTTGGGGCACTTGCTGATGAGGATTCATTGGCTATTCTGGAAAATTATCCTATTGACCTGGAAATTAACAATAAAATTCAGGATAATTACTTTCGAGTGGTTACATATCTTGAAGGAGATTTCGTGCCGAGGAAGGATTTACTCGACATTGGGATTAATTTAGAAGGATAAAGCATTCTGGAAATATCTAGTTGTTAGATTAATTAGTTTTATCTTATTTGGGCCGAATTATTATAGATTAGATTAGGTTGTTAGGATATTTATTAATTAGTTAGGATATTTGTTAAATATGATATTATTCTGATTTGATTAGGATAAATATCTAGGGTTTGTTCCGTGTGGATTAGATTAGGTCGGTTAGATTAGTTTATGTCCGTGTGGTTTAGATATTTTAGGATAAGGTTAGTTAGGATATTTCTGGATAAGATTCATATCTTTTCATAAATATCTTAGTTAGTTTTAGATATTAATTTGTATTATAAAAACATCCCACTTTTCCCCTCCCATTTGGCCGATTAAATGTGGCTTTTGGAGTGGTTTTTGCTCCTATTAATGTTGTTCTTCAATTTCACTTAAATCATTTGCCTTTTCTTCTTCTTTCTCCCATCAAAAATTGCAAAAAGAGAAACTTCTTCTTATTCCTCTTGCAGCCAGCTGAGTGCTTCTGGTAAAAAAAAATGTTTGAGTGATTTTTATTAGGTTTATTCAAGCTTGTTTCAAAGGTGCAATTTTTACAATTCTTGGGAATTTCTTGAAGGTTTTTATTTTCGTTCTTTTGAAGGTTTATTTTCTCCTAATTCAATGTAACTAGATTTTTCCTTCACTTTGTTCTTATTTAAACATAGAATTCATGCTAGGATTAATAAAATTGGAATTATTATTTTATCGGTTTTATGTTGATAAATTATGTTTAATATATTTTCGTGCAAGTATTTTTGTTATTATAATTTTCCATGACCTTTTATGATTTATAATTAATTTAGAAATATTTATTTATAATTTTCGTGACTAGCAAGAATTTATTTACAATTTTCTGAAATTTTAGTTTTTTTCTGATTTTTCGGTGTCAATTGTAAAATTCATTCTGCACATTTTCGTGAGTGTTTTATTGTGTAAATAATTTTATTTAGTCCCTAATTTATCCCTTATATTATTGATATAATTTATTTTTATGTGTAATTAAGTTAATGCCTCAAAAAAAAATTATTTTCTCTTGTGGTCTTAAACTGTTTTCTGCAGTTTATTTAATTCTGAAATTAATTAATTACAATTGTTTAGTCACGCCTTTCTGGATCTAAAAGGGTCTAAAAACAGTAAGGAATGTCCCAAAATAATTTGGATAGTCTTTGGTTAATTTAATTAATTAAAAAGAAATTTCTAGCAAATTATCCATTAGTTCGGTTTTTAGCAATCTAAAATTATGAAATTTATTTATTCGTTCTAAATAAAAATTTCCTATGATATTCTGTACTAAAGTGTGTTTTAATCCTTTTTGTAATGGTCTAAATTAATTTGGTTAATTAAATAATTATTTTGGAATTTCTAAGTATTAATCTATTTAATCAATTAAGAGCTTTTAACTTACTGTTTTTGTTTTCTATTTTAAGCAGCCACGAAATCAGATGATTTAGGGTTAAAAACTGACTTTTAACATTCTTCCAAGTTTAATAATTATTTTTGAGTTATTTGGTAATTTTTAGAATTTAATTTCGGTTTCTTTGTTCAATTTATTAAATTATTAGCAAATTGGTAAAATAATTTAGTTTAAGTATAAAAACAATCCTAAATAATTTAGAACAGTACCTATTTTATATTTATTTATTTATTTATTAATTTTATTAATGAATTTTGGCTTAATTTTTGTGAATTAGTATTTAATAATGGTTTTAACTAGGTTCTTTGACAATGTAATCTTGAGTTGTGTTCTTGTGGGTTTTAAACTAATGTTTTTGTGCTAAATTACTGTTTTGGTATCATGATTAATTATATGGATTATGAAAGAATTTATTTTGTTCTCTATGTGTATTTTTGAGTAAAATTATCTTTTTCAATTGTTTGCCAAAATCTTGAATAGTGAACTTTGATCTTTAAAACTTGATTTTGACCTTGGTTTTGAATTTGGTTTTGACCTTAATTTGGTTTTAATCTACTTCGTGGGATTATGGAACTTATTTTGGAAATGGTCWTTGTGGCCTTTGGRTTCTTAAGGGTAAGTCCATAGTGGTACCTTGAGAACATTGGATTTGATTTGGTTTTGTTTTGTTGATAATTGGAAATCGTTGGATAAGTCCATAGTGGTTCCTTCGATTGGACAACACATCTATAGTGGATTGGATTGGGTTAGTTGTCGTTCTCGTCCCGAGCTGCGTGTTCGGATAATGAGAGAGTTTGGCCATTCTCAGATCGGGTTATAACTTGGTGGTTGACCCGTGGTGCGTCCTGACTATATGTAGCCTTAGTGAGCCGCGAATTTGTTCACAACGTCTGTTCCAGTTACAACTTGAAAATTTATGTTAACTTGTTTGATATTACTAGCTTAACCTGTTTTGGATTTAATTGGTCTTTGGTTTACTCACTTTGGTTTTTAATTCACTTGGTTTGTTTTCTATTTGATTATAACATTATGGAAGCTTTGTGGTCTTGAATCGAATCCTTTTTATATAAGCCTTTCATTTATTCTTTGTTTAAGTTCGAACATGTGTGTTAAGGATAGTCTAGTTACTGGCCACTAAGTGACAAATTTTTGTGGTTTTAGATGATGCAGGTGAGGAGTGATTTGTTTTGGAGCTGCTGGGGAAAGAGGCTAGGCTACCGAGAGACTTTAGGATTACCCTTTTAACAATTCGTAGCTTTGTGTAGACATTTTGAATTGCTCTAAGTTATTGGGAGATGTTGCTCCTTAGATTTGAATGTAATAACTTTACTTTTAGCTTACTTTGGAAGTTTTTTTAAATTTTTCCGCATCTTTTGAGACCCTACTTAGTGTATTGTTTCCGCCAATGCACCTATAATAAGACGGGTCGTTAAAGTTGGTATCAGAGCTAAACGGTTCCGATGCTTGCTTGAACGAGTTATTTGGAACCTGAACAATGGACTTGACCTTAGTGTGAGGATTACTTGGGTAGTAAGAGATTGGGATTGCTTTTAGGAAAGCAATTGTGAGTGTAAGTTTGTTTATATGTGAACTAACCAAAAATTTTCTTTTTGTAGTATGCCACCAAGAAGTAGAACCCCCGCTGAGAAGAAGGCTGCTCGTCAGCATAAGAGAGCATTGGAAAGTGCTATCATTGCTCTTACTAACCGAACCGCTACTCTAGCTAATGGCCAAACTGCCTTTGATCGGTTCGGCCGTCATCGTCCCCCAACCTATGAGGGTGTTGCTGACACTGTGATCCTTGAAGATTGGTTGTGTGAGATGGAAAAACTCTTCGACGCAAAAGGCTGCCCCGATAATGAAACGGTAGCTATTGACACCTGCTACCTGAAGAAGGAGGCTAATAACTGGGGGGGTTTGGTCAAAGCGGAGTGTCTTGCTACTCCTAACTTTGGGTGGGGTCAATTCTCCATCAAGCTGAAGGAAAGATTCTATCCTGATGAGCTGAGGTGGTTAAAGAGGGAAGAGTTTCTCTCTACGGAACAAGGCTCTAGGTCAGTGCAAGCTTAGATTGACAAGTTCACTGAGTTGTCCCGTTTTGCTGTTGATGTGGTCCCTACCGAAGCTGAGAAGGTAAGGCTGTATATAAGGAGGTACGACCCCCGGATTAGGGTTCTAGTTTATGTGTTTTGGTGCTGCTTCTTTCTAGAGGGCTTATGAAGTTTCCCTTAGTGCCTCTGTCACGGTTCAAGAGCAAGAAGCTGCTAATCGTGCTCTTATAGCCAAAAGGTCCTTTCCCTCCTCTTCTTCTGCAAAATCTTTCAAAAGCCCAAGTTTACCCCTGCAAAGAAGGGAAGCACTTCAGGTTCTGAACCAAGGAAATGCTTCAAGTGTCAGAAAGATTGGCACCCTGGCAAAAACTGCGATGGTTCAGTTGTTAAGTGCTTCCACTGCAATGGTGAGGGTCATTACAGTTACGCCTGCCCTAAGAATCCTGATGCAAACAAGGCGAGGCCCGATGGTGATGCTCCTCCTCACAACAAGGTTTATAATATGACCGAGATTGAGGAGGATTCAGATGCCGATGTTATTGCTGGTACCATTCTTGTGAACTCTTTTTCCTGCTTATGTTTTATTTGATACTGGTGCTACTGTTTCTTTCGTCTCTTCTTCCTTTATTGAAAAGGCCAAGTTGCCCCCTTCCGTGTCTGTCAAATCTTTGATCTCCCTTCCTAACGGGGAGAAAATTTCTTGTCATCGCGCTTTCCGAAATGTTCCTGTTGTCATTGATAAAGTGGCAATGACCGCAAATCTCAAAGATTTTCCTATGGAGGAATTCGATGTGATCTTCGGCATGGATTGGTTGAAGGACCACCGTGTTGTCTTCTATTGTAGGGATGAGAAGGTGGTGCTGAGAAACCAGAAAGGGAAGCGAGTTTCTTATTCTAACATCAAGCCAAAGCCTGGTATGAAGATCGTCTCTGCTATGAAGATGCTGAAAATGAGATTGAAAGGGAGCGAAGTGTTCTTGTGCAAAGTAACTGAAGTCTCCGAAGGTGTTAAGCTTGAAGACATCCCGGTTGTCAGAGACTACCCTGACGTGTTTCCCGAAGAATTGTCGGGAATCCCTCCCGAAATAGATGTGGAATTTGGGATTGAGTTGATTCCGAGTACCGCTCCTATTTCCAAAGCTCCTTTCTGTATGACACCCTCTGAAATGCAAGAGTTGAAGACTCAGTTGTAAGAGCTTGTTGAAAAGGGCTTCATAAGGCCTTGTGCTTCTCCCTGGGGTGCTCCAGTTCTTTTCGTGAAGAAGAAGGATGGTATTATGCGGCTGTGTATTGACTATCGTGAGCTGAATAAGGTGACTATAAGGAATAAGTATCCTTTGCCTAGAATTGAAGATCTTTTTGATCAGTTGAAGGGCGCAGGTGTCTTCATTAAGATTGATCTCAGGTCTGGTTATCATCAGATCCCTGTGAAGAAAGATGATATCCAAAAGACGACGTTCCGGACTAGATATGGGCATTTCGAATTTGTAGTCATGCCTTTTGGTCTTACGAATGCCCCTGCTGTGTTCATGGATCAGATGAATAGGTCCTTCCATGAGTTGTTGGATGAGTGTGTAGTTGTCTTCATCGATGACATCTTGGTGTTCTCGAAGGATGAAGAAGAGCATGCTAAACATTTAGGAATGGTGTTAGACATCCTCGGGAAGCAGAAATGGTTTGCAAAGTTCTTAAAGTGTGAATTCTGGCTTAAGGAAGTGGCATTTCTAGKCCATGTTATCAACAAAGAAGGAGTGAAGGTTGATCCAGCAAAGATCAAGGTCGTTCTTGAGTGGACAAGTCCCTCTAATGTAGCTGAAGTTCGAAGCTTCCTTGGTCTTGCCAGTTACTATCGGAGGTTTGTGCATAACTTCTCTATTATTGCCCGACCTCTAACAAGTTTGATGAAGAAGGACTGCAAGTTCCAATGGTCTGAGGATTGTGAAAAGGCTTTCCAGTTGCTGAAAGAGAAGCTCACAACTGCTCCTGTCCTAGCCTTACCAACAGATGAAGAAGAGTATGAGGTGTTCAGTGATGCCTCAAAGAATGGTCTGGGTTGTGTGCTGATGCAACTAGGTAAGGTTATTGCCTATGCCTCAAGGCAATTGAAGGTTCATGAGAGGAACTATCCGACGCATGATCTTGAGTTGGCGGCGGTGGTGTTTGCATTAAAGATTTGGCGACATTATTTATATGGTGTGTGATGCAAGTTATACACCGATCATAAGAGCCTTAAGTACATTTTCACTCAGACAGAATTGAACATGCGTCAGAGGCGCTGGCTCGAACTTATCAAGGACTATGAATTATCCTTGGAATACAAGGAGGGAAAAGCTAATAAGGTTGTTGATGCCTTGAGTCAGAAGCCGGGCACTTGCTGAATTTTGTGAAAGTCCTCTCAAAGGACTTATGTGAGGAGTTCCACAAGATGGAAATTGAAGTGGTCTCCTTAGGTGGGGTTAAGGCTCGTATAAGTGCTATGAGTTCTGAGCCCGATCTTTATATTGAGTTAAGGGAAAAGCAACAAAATGATCCTAAGCTCCAGAAAATCCGAGCCGCTAAAGCTCAAGGCGAGCCGAGAATTTCAGTATCGATGAGCGTGGGACTATGAGGTTCAAAGGACGATGGTGTGTGCCTAATGATACGTATTTGAAGAATGCGATCATGAAGGAAGTTCATAACACTCC
>SNQN01005269.1:20693-42143 GCA_008642245.1 Bassia scoparia | reverse complement strand
TATTACAGAGAATTATCAGCGGCTGATGGATCTTCTACTACCCATCGGTTCTTATCACTAGCACATATTTTTGAGCTTTTGAGCATCTGACCGTTTAGAGCGAGTTAGCGAAGAGCAGACGAGTGCGCCTGGGCGGAGTTTGAGGAGATGAGAGAGCCGTAGCGGATGTTATGAGAGAGAACCGCGTAGGGCGATTTTGAAGAGAGAGCGTCTCAAGAGGTGGCATTAGAAGCAAATGAGTAACATCGAGAGAGGAATCAACGATGGAGGCTTTCCTAAGCCAACTCGGCATTCATCTCCTTTCCGGCACACCGATAATCGACAGATGGTTCAGGGGGTTCTACAACCTTCGTAGCATAGTTGTTAGTTACATTTAGTTTTCTTTATTTGTTTAACTTTCACATTCAGTATTTGGAAATTTCTATCYGTTATTATTGCGTATTTCGATTTATTTATTTAATTTTAATTCATCATCATTYTAATTTGATTTTCTTTATTATATAATTTTGTGTATTTGTTTTTCACATTTGGCATTTTGTGAATGGGAGAAATAGTGAATGGGAGTAATTGGTAAATTGAAAAAAAGGCAATTTTACCGACTGCATTAATCGGTCGATAATTTATTTTTTATTTTTTTTGAAAAAATCCAGTTTACCGACCGAATAAGTCGGTCGGTAATTTWTTTTTTTWWAAAAAAATCCTTTTCACTGACCGTATAATTCGATCGGTAAAAGTTTTTTGCGCCAAAATAATACTCTGTCTACCTACAAAATTTAATAGACACCGATTGTTAGTCGGTCGGTATTTACCGACTGAAGGCCAAACGGTCGGTATATCTCGGTCAACGACCACTTATATTCTGACAGAAGTTTACCAACCGTCGACGGTTCGGTAAAATGTTTACCGAYCGTTTTTCTCAAGTGTYCGACCGTCATTTTCTTGTTGTGTATTTCTTTGGAGAAAAAAGAAACAAAGAAAAATTTCAGAGGAAAGAGAATGAGAAAGGGTTGTCGTGTAAGATTCTTGTTTTATAATCGATTATTTTTATAAGAAAATTAGGAGTCTAGTAACTTCCGTGTAGTTATTCCAACCCTTAGGTGCCTCTTGGCATTTAACTTTCATCCCATTTTGTCTTTCTAATGAACTAACCTTTCTTTTTGACATGCTTGTGCAAATCACGTGAGAAAGATTTAAAATCCCTTAACGTAAATATCGGATAGAACTCACAYATCACCTTAAATGATTTTGCTACATGAATTGAACAACACTGGTACTAATCTTCTACTTGTAAAAAGCCTCCAAATCAAGATGCCTTGGCTATTGAATTTGATGACTTTCCTAAATGCTTGGCGTATACTGCCTTAGAAATTTACCATTAAGTGCCCTTGGAAACATTTCCCCATCTAGCTCTTGCAAAAATAAACGTTTCCGGACATAACTTTAATCACTCTAAATGGTCCCTCCCATTTGACGACCATTTGCCAAAGATGTGATCCTTGTAGTTATGTTCAGGCAATTTCATCTTCCACACCAAATCCCCTTCTAAGAAAATCTTATGTTTGACTTTCTTGKTATAAGATTTAGCTACTTGTTTCTTTTGGGTTTTGATGTTTTCTAAAGCACGCAGACGTTCTTCCATCCTCCACATTTATTAACTCAATTGCCATTGCTTTGCTATAGTTTTCAAATGAAAAATCTGCCTAACCATTCGGGCAGACTTGGAGCTTAACTCTGTTGGCAATGCTGGCTCATGTTCATGAACTAATTGATAAGGAGTGTTAACCGTTTCATCCTTCTTTGAAGTTCTATATGCTAGAGGTGATCATGGGTCGGGCTGGGCTTGGCATGTAAAATTAGGCCCTTTAGTCGGGTCGGGCTTGGAAACGGGCCTAAAATTGTTGCCCAAAGCCCGAAAAATTGGGGCGGGCTTTTCGGGCCGAGCTTAAAATATTAACTAAAATGCGCAAAAAGTGAAGACCAAAGCCCGCCAAAGTTTTTCCGAAAAATCGGGTCAGGCTCGATTTTGGGCCAAAACYTCATGTCCAAAGCCCGCTAAATTTTCGAGCCAAGTCGGGCCTAACTCGCGGGCCGGGCTTGTGTGATCACCTCCACTATAGGCCTATGTAGCGTATGTAGAAGAGTATGCTAGTTTTGTGGATTATTATCCACCATCTTAGCTATCCTTTTCGCCTTGATTTTGTCACTAGTTTCGGCCTGTCCATTGGCTTTCAAATAGGCGCTCGAATGAAATTTCGATATTGAACTCTGTAGATACTCTGAACTCTTCCCTGTAACATTGATGCTTAGTTAACATTATGCGTTTTTGGAATCCCAAACCTTAATTAAGAATATTTTCTCGATGAAAAAATACTACACTGCGGTGAGCTTCTGAATCTTGAACCTCAATCCACTGGTAAAAATAGTCAGTAGCTATTGAATATATTCTATCTGACAGATGGTAAGTTTAATGAGCGTTGAGCCCAAACCTTAGAGGGCAAGGTTAATTCTGGATGGAGCCCTAACTGCTGTAGCTCTGCTTGATCTGCATGAACCTCTGCATTTCTTGCAAGTGCAAGAGTTGAACCTTCGCATACAACAAGAATCCCTTTGATTGAAGCCAATAGAACCCTGACTATTCTATGAATGACCACGCATCTTAAGTCCTAATTGATTTGACTCACATATTCCATGATAAATTTCAAGTATGATAGTCAAAACTTTCTTATTGTTACACATCTTAATAGAAGTACATGTGAGATTTCGTACAACTTACTCCTTAAAAGAAAGTATTTTGGGGCTACTACCTTACCTGCGCATGAACTTTCTTACTAGAAGGATCCTTTTAAATACTCCTTATCTCCTTGCACACTCAGCCTTGCACCCAAGAACAGTTCTTTATTCACCTCAGCCTTGTAGCCTCTCCAGAAGTCTTAACTTGAATGAACTAATGTGTATAACACTCAACAAACCATCAAGGTCTTTTTAGGAAGCCTATGGGCAAGTAATCAGCTCTTGGTTATCTTCTTTTGGCACATATGAGATATCACATTGTTCAAATGAGGAGATAATTTATTTAACATTGTACAGATCGCCAAGATAGAGGGAGGTTCCTATAATAATCTTCACTGTTCTCTGAAACAACCCATTGAAAATCTCCGAAAGCTGACTTAGTGACACCAATGTTTCAAGGTCCTGAGACCTATAACAAGGCTTCATATTCTACCCTATTATCGTGATCATCTAAAAAAGTTACTGCCATTTGGTTTTCACACCTTTTGGTGAAATCATCACTATCCCACGACCAACTGAATAGATTCGGCTTGACCCCCAACAAAAATACCAAGGTTCCTCCCCTAAACCAAACACTTATTTTTGAGGGGATGTTCAACCAGAAAGTCTCTTGAAGCTGACTTCACAGCTTTCTGAGGGCATATTTCAGCTCAAATTTACAATGCATTGCTCCAAATTCACTCCCCTCCTTTGACAAATGGTGATTTAAACGTTGCTTTCAACACGTCTGTTGGTGAAATGACTTCAACGGAAAAGAAAAAGTAATGATTGAGCTTGATGGAAGCATCATACAAACTCAAACACTATTTCTCAGCAATAGATATATCTAGTTAACAATCCTGCAAAATTCTACCAGGTAGAAGATTGCTTGTTCCTGACCTTTCATATCTTGAGTTAACATATTAGCGATGGAACATCTAACACTGGACATTATAAACCTTTAGCTTTCCATTTGCCTTTGAGATTTAAAACTGGTGGTGATGACAGTTTGGCTTTAATTTGCTCAAATGCTTACTGATACTTTTCGTCATCCATTTGAACTCATCTCCTTTTCTTTAATTTTAGCAAAGGAGAAAAAGCTTTTGTTTTCCCTACAAAATTAGGGAAATATTCGAACATAATTTATTTATAAAAGCTTTACACCCATTTTTTCCAGGAGGTTGGCTTCCACCACAACTTTTTCTTTTTTTGTCATTTCGATGCCCATTCTTATTACTAGGAACCAAAAAAAGAACCCAGCGAGAAATACTGTCTTTACACCAAAGGCACGCTTTCAAGATTTCATCGTTCAGACTGAACTACCTCATCTCTAAAGCACGAATGGTGCTCTTCATGCTCTGATCGCATTATTAATTCCATAGAAATCATCTATGTAGATTTTGTGAAGTATTCACATTCATCAAAGGTGCGGTTCATAGCATGTTGGTAAGTTGCTCCGTTGCATTCTTAATCCAAAGCATTGCCACATACTTATAGAGCCTACAAATGTGTGGCACTAATGTGGTTTTAAAACGATCATCTCTGGCAACTAATCTGGTAATTGTGAACTCATTGTAGATAATACCAGTATGTCTTAACGCAGCGTTATAAGCAATGTTTTCACCAGCCCTGTCATAGTATATGATCTTATGCGATCCATTGTAATGTCTGATTAAATCAATGCATCCTAATCTTGCCATCTTTCTTTAAAGCAATGAACAAATGTAGATCCATTCACATATTTACTGGGTGAATGAACAAGCTAGTTAAGTTCGATTACATCGTTGGCGATCCAAATGAATGGGACGACTCTTGAATCTGAAATCTCACTATTCGGGAAAACTTCGATGTGTTGTCTTCATCATCCTCAGCACCTCTTCAATGCATCTGATTTCACTTGACACAAATTTCACTCTTGGTGTTGGTTGACTTTTAACTTTGAGAGCAATCCTTTCGTCATTAAGCAAGTCTAAATAGTATCTATGAAATCTTGTTAGTAAAAATTCAAAATAGGCATCATATGTACGACAAACTACCATATTCACTGGACTTATAATATTACTTTCATATGCAATATTAAAGAAGTATACATACGTCTGTGCAACCCCATTCTCTCCTAAGATTGCATTTCAATTACCTTCCCCTTTTAATATAAAGAAAGCTGACCAAGTCTTAGAAGTACCTACTTGAACATGCATGCATGCATGCTAAACCCTAGTACTTTTAGACTTGCCATTGAATGTCGTAATACTAATTCTAACGCTAGATATATCCTTCCTACCCTTCCCCAATTTCCTAAAATTTGACCAGGGCATAAGATTGATTGYAGCACCTGTATCAATTAGCAACTTCCCTAGTATAATACCATCTACGTTGACTGTAACATAAAAGCGTTTACTATGTGAGTTATCAACATTGAAATCCTTTATCAAATGTTCAATAACTAACTGTTCTTACTCTTTAGTTAGTATATCTATAGAAGGCACCAAACTAGACCCTTTATTCAATATGTTTAACTCCGTTGATATAGTAGAGGTCTTACCAGCAGCTTCAGCTTGGTCTACTTCATCGGTCCATGAAGTATCCCTCTGCTTTTTCTCACCAGCTCTCAACGTTGGGGGGGGGGGGGGAGTGATTGCATTGCAAGCGCCAAACTCATATTGGATTAAGATGATCCGTGAATTGTCTCTCTTTGAAGAACTTCCATGGCTGATAGAGGCTCTGGTAGAAAATTTTAATCACAAGGTCTCTCTCTGGCTCTTATCCAAATGAGCTTGAATATCCGAAATATTTCTTTCAACTTCTCTATCTGAGCATGATCCAAATGAGGCYGGGTTTTGGGAGTATCCTCCTTTAAGTTCTCTTTCGAGACATGACCCAAATGATGCTGGGCTTCAAGAACATCCTCCTTTGACTTCTTTCTGGATTGATTCCAAATGTGGCTCCTCCTTAAGAATTCCATTCCCTGAATTCTCTCTCCAACCACTTTTKTTCTTCAAATGAGGATGCTCGATAGGGACAAAAGTAAGCATTCCTTTTTGCAAATCTTCCTCATCYACATGAACTGCATTTTGCAAATCTTCCTCATCCACATGAACTGCATTTTGCAAATCTTCCTCATYCACATGAACTGCATCCTCATCCTAAAACATATATTTAAGCTTCCTAGGGCCTGATTGCACTTGTTTAGACATTCCGAGGTCCTTTTAGGGCGTGAAAAGGCCTTTTTGGCCATATTTGGGCGTTTATGGGTTTTCGCGCCTAACTTATAAAATTTCTACCTATTACATGGTTTTTAAGCTCGATCATGTCCTAAAACACTCATTTAAGCTACCTAGGGATTGATTGCACTTGTTTAGATACACCTATGTTTTAAAGCGTGAAATGGCCTTTTTGGGCATTTTATGGGTTTTTGTGCCAAGCTTATAATTTCTACCTATTACATTGGTTTAAAGTTCGGTCATGTCGAAAAACATATATTTAAGCTACCTAGGGATTGATTTCACTCATTTAGACACACGTAGGTCATTTTAGGGCGTAAAATGGCCATTTTGGCCATTTTTGGGAGTTACATTGGTTTTCGTGCTTTACTTATAAAATATCTACCTATTACATGGTTTCAAAGCTCGGTCATGTCTTAAAGCATATATTTAAGCTTCTTTGGGACTGATTGCACTSGTTTAGACACTCCTTGGTCCTTTTAGGTCGTGAAATGGCCTTTTTGGCCATTTTTGGTTTTTCTTGCCTAACTTATAAATTTGTACCTATTACATGGTTTTTAAGCTCGATCATGTCCCAAAACACTCATTTAAGCAACCTAGGGATTGATTGCACTCGGTTAGACACACCTAGGTCATTTTAGGGCATAAAATTGYCTTTTTGGCCATTTTTGGGCGTTTTATGGGTTTTCGCGCCTAACTTATAAAATTTCTACCTATTACATGGTTTTAAAGCACGATCATGTCCTAAAACATATATTTAAGTTACCTAGGGATTGATTGCACTCGTTTAGACACACGTAGGTCATTTTAAGGCGTGAAAAGGCCTTTTTGGCCATTTTTGGATGAGCTACTTTTTTGAGTTTCCAACCTAATTATAAATTTCACTTATTACATGTTTTTAAGCTGAGATAATGTCCGTAAAACCTCATATAGCATACCTTAGGGTTGTTTGCACTCGTTTAGACCGAAAAGTCTTTTGGGCATGAATGGCATTTTGGGCATTTTTGGGATACATGGGTTTTCGCGCTTTCTTATAAAATTTCTACCTATTACATGGTTTTAAAAGCTCCTTTCCTAATACATATATTTAAGCTACCTAGGGATTGATTTGTACTCTAAGCTATAGAGACACCTAGATCATTTTAGGCGCGAAAAGGCCTTTTTGTCCATTTTTGGGCGTTTTATGGTTTCGCGCCTTATTATAAAATTTCTACATTAATTGTTTTTTAAATCTCTATCTTGTCCTAACATATTTAAGCTACTGGGGGTGATTGACTTGTTTAGACACACCCCTCTTGTTTATTTTAGGGCATGAAATGCCTTTTGGCCATTTTGGGCGTTTTATGGTTTTCCGCGCAACTTAAAATTTATACCTATTACATGGTTTTATAGCTCAGTCATGCTAAAACATATAGTTACGCCCTCTTAGGGACTAATTGCACTCGTTTAACACTTTATGGGTTCCTTTTAGGGTGGTGAAAGCTTTTTTTGCCATTTTTTGGGAGTTTTATGGGTTTCGTGCTCTAACTTATAAATTTTACCTTTACATGGTTTTAAGTCAATAATGTCCTAAAACATATTTGAGCTACTAGGGATGTTTCACTCGTTTAGACAACAAGGTTATTTTAGGGTGAAATGGCATTTTGGGAGTTACATGGGTTTCGCGCTTACTTATATAAATTTCTACCTATTACACGGTTTTAACCTTGATATTTCCTTAAACACATATTAGGCTACCCAGGGATTGATTCACTCGTTTAGAACACGTAGGTAATTTAGGGCGTGTGAATGACCTTTTGGCCATTTGGGCGTTTTATGGGTTTTGCGCGAACTTATAAAATTTCTACCTATTACATGTTTTAAGCTCGGTCATGTCACTTAAAACATATATTTAAGCTTCTTAGGCCTGATTGCACTTGTTTTAGACACTCCTATGTCTTTTAGGAGATGGAAAGGACTTTTTGGCATTATTTTTAGCGTGTTATAGGGTTTCGCGCCTAACTTATAGACATCCCTCCTCACCAGTGATAAAAACAAACATGGGAGTGAGGCGGTAATCAATAACAGTATGTGCTCTCTAGCAACCAATGCTATTGACCTTGACACTTGCCACAACTTACACAAGGAAATAAAATCCTTCTTCCCCGTCCTAGTTTGAGATGTTCAAAGCCGATGACAAAATTCCTCAACCTCTCAATATTCTTCGTTTTCTCACCATACATCCAGAACGATTTTCTCACATCTTAGATTTTCTACTACAAGTAAATACAATATATTAACAAATTGTCGACAGTGAGAGAAAGATGAAAGGTAATGCCTGATAGGTGTATATTATAAACTAGCAATCGGTTGAATTTTAATATAGCAACATATTTTAAGATATATATAAGCTTACAATAGAAATAAATAACATTACTAAAGCATTCCACCTTCATATTTTCCCTCCCATCCCACCTTAATTTTTATTATTATTATTATTATATTATTATTATTATTATATATTATTATATTATATTAATTATTATATATTATTATTATATTTTTTATTTTTATATTATATATATTACATCAAAAATTATAAGAAACATTAATTAAGGCTAATAATTGTACTTTGGATAAAACTTTAAACATTTATTAATTGATATACATATATAATTTATTATTATCACAATAAAACATTATTATTAAATAATCACATTTAAAAATATGTTTTGATTTTATTGCGATATTTCGTATTTTATTTAATTTAAAAGTCGAGCATTTGCTCGGGTATTATCTAGTTTAGCAAATAAGATACGATTTTTTAATTTAGGAATTAAATAACTAATTAACCGTTATGATTCCACTATATTTATTTTAATCAATTAAACACCATTAACCAAAGACCTTTTTTAATCAATATGTTATTGATAGTTCTATTGTTGAGATTTTATGATTAATTATATAATTGTCTAATATATAAGATTAAAACCACAATCAAATCCTTTCAAATCATCACATATATTAGAATGTCAAACTAAACTTAACACCAATCATAAAATATACAAGCTATGGCCTTAACATATCCTTCTATTGTCTCACATGCATTCAAACTAAAATTAAGAATTTCAATGCATATATAGTCAATCGCTAAAATATATACAATAATTAAAGTTCATTTCTCACAACAAATTCTTAATATCAATAAACCACATTCAAACAAAAAAGAATTTGAGTGATATATTTAATTTCAGATTCATAATAAATACAATAACTGAAGTTCATTAAAGCAATAACATATTCATTAAACTAATTGTAAACCTAAATCGCTTAATAGTGACTAGACCAATAATGAGTATATTAATTAAGGGATTAAGTAGAGACGTCAACAGATCAGGTCGGATCATTAACTGGTTCAGGTCAAACGTTTCACAGGTTAGCCAAACTACTTGTTACTTAGCAGTTAGGATTTTAAACCTAACCTAACCTGCTAAAAACAGTTGACTAATTTGTGATCTGTTAACATGGTAAATATATGGAAAGAAATCTTCATAATATATTCTGAAAGAACTGAAACCAAAGTGTTCAAAATACCAACAACGGTTCTACTTGTCTCCAAGTTACAAACCAAGTTAAAAAAACCAACAAAACTAATAATCAATCTTACAAACAGTGTTTTTTCATTTTATCATAGAAGTGGCAGGTCATTTCAGGTTGGACTTTTTAACCCAAACCTAACCCATTTAACTGCAGGTTAGGTTCAGGTCGACCCATTTAAACATTCAAGTCGAAAATCTCAACCCAAACCCACTAATTTCATGTCGTGTTAGCAGATCAGGTCAGCTTTTGACGTCTCTAGGATTAAGCACTCACGAAGGGACGAACCACAAACGCAGTCACGAGCTACACAACATAGAGGGTAAAGCCGGATTAGGAGGGCTCGACGGCGGAGGAGGGTTGAGTACAAACACAAATTTAAGACTTGTAAATAAAGCAATACTTACAAACACAAAAGAACATTAATTCAATTCAAGTGTTACAACAACTATAATCATAGAATAATTAAAAAATTATAAATTCAACATATTCAATAATTTTAACTCTTCTAAAACTAATAATGTCAAGGAATAGTTCAGCCTATTATATTGTTAATTGTCAACAAATTAAATAATGACATTAAATAAGGATTACTATGCACTCAATCTAGTATAACATGAACTAGCATGATTGCTCCATTGTTAATTGGGTAATACAAGCTTAACTTATCATACAAACAAAGTAGTAACAAACCAAAAAATGCAACAAAGCAAATCCCGTATACAAAAATCCACCAATATTKCAGAAGGCATAACTCCTAGCATACAGCTCCGATTTGGGTAATTCTTGTGCCTAAATTCATCTACTTGTCAATCTCTACAACTTTCTTGAAGGACTCAAAACCTAATAAAACGTGAAGCAATGAGTAAAACGCCAAAACAGAAGCAGCARCATGACAGTACACCATAAACAACTAAGACTACCAACACAGCTAAGACTACCAACTCTAATTATCCATWAACAACATACAAGCCACAAAACAACAATGATTCAATTACTTTCAACTCTAATTGCCTATAAACAACWTACAAACCACAAAACAATAGTAATTCAATCATTTTTTTACCTCTAATTTTGAAGAGGGAATGAATTGGCGTGAATAGGAGACTTGTAAGAAAAATCTAGGGAGTGAAGAGGGCTTCCAGTAGAGACGGCTCGAAGGTGGAGCAACGGTGCGAGTAACCGACGACGAGGGTGCAATTGGCGAAGGTAGAACATCAACCCTATTGAATTGATTTGAGTTTCAACCTCAAAATAGTTCTCTCCTATCCTTGTACGGCGTCTCTGTGTCATTCTCTCTCGTCTCCACTCGACGGACGGCGACGACATCTCTGCTATTGTTGTTGCTACTATTGTTGCGTTGCTATTGTTGTGCGCTTGTTCCTCTAATTTTGTCTTTGATTGGCGATGGTGGAACAGCAACAGCGACGACGAGGGTGCAATRGGGTGCGACGGCGGTGCGACGGTGGTGGCGGGTGAGCGACAGTTTTGGGTTGAGTGAGGGTTTAGTTTGAGTGAGGTTTGCGTTGAGTGAGTGTTTAGGTTGAATGAGGGTTTTGTTTTGAGTACCTGCGTGTTATTGGAATTCCTTATTTAATTTAATTATTWTTTTAATATATACACAAAAGCTGCGGTTTTCTTAAAAAACCGCATCTTTTGTGTTTTTTCCATTTTTTGGGCTCTAAGATGGGTTAAATGCTGTSATTTTTTTAAAAACCCCATCTTTTGACACTTAAAAGCTGGGGTTTTTTCACAATCCCATTATTTGAGGTGYGGCTTTTGTCTATTTTCTACTAATGACGTCWGCAATTACCCCTTCATAATCGGAYCACCCGCTCCGGCATCCTAACTCGTCTTTGAGGAATTTGTGAGAGCTATATAGAAGGTTTGGAAAAGTGACCATTTGAGAATGCCATGATGCGGGCATTCCCTTTGGTACTCTTGGAAATGTTCCCAAGCCTCACCTAAGGATTCATCAGATCACCCATTTGTTTGAATCCTTGGATTTTAGCTCAGAGCTCTACACTCTTCTTGTGAGGGGAATTTTTTTGCAAGAAAGCTTTCATGACTTCATCCCATGATGTCAAAGAATCCGGTTTGACCTCTTTCTCTAGCCACTCCATGGCTTTCCCCGCCAAGGAAAACTCAAATAACTTGAGTATCAAATACTCTTGAGTCCCCCTACTTGTTTTCATTGTGTCACAATAGCGCTCGAAATCTTTCAAATTCTTGTGAGGGTTCTCATCTTTTAATCCATAGAACGGCTTAGACTCGATTAGCGCTTGATCAAATTAAGTCAWATTTCAAAAGTACCCTCTATGGTTGGCAACTTAATTTCCTTTTATGAAGTGAATGAACCCGAAGTACCCATGTCTTTCAATGACCTTGTCATACTACCAACTTTTCCGTACTACTCACTAAGAAACAACATCGAATAGTGATAGAATTTTGAATAAAACAAAACGTTGCACTTCAAAAAGTACGAAGTATTTTTGGGTTTTTGGATTTTATTTGAAAAGCATTAAAACTAGATCAAAGTTGTCAAAGCTTAAACAACGGTGGACTTCCCGACAACGACGCAATTTGATGGGCCTCTAATCGGGTCCTTGAAAACCGAATGGGATAACACACAAATAAATTTTAATACCTTGACTTCTCTCTATATTAGTATGAGTTAAGCAAAGGGTCGATCCACGGAGAGGCTAAGTTTGTCAGCTTAAGAATAAAGGATTTGGGTGTTTTGAACACAAATTTGAGGTTTTTAAGAAGCTAAAAGTAATTGAAAACTAAGGAAAGAATTAGGGTTGTAAAATCAATAGCTAAGCCCTAGGATCACTAGGTCACCCAATCATAATCAATCAATGCCAAACAAAGAATCTCCAGCTTCTTATTTATGACTCAGCTTAGGTGGGTGATCAAAATCATCTCCCAAGTCATTCAATCATCCTAACCAAGTTCAAATTGAAGCCTTTCTAATTCTATGAAGATTAGTCAAAAATAAATTAAGCTAGCTAATCAAGTTAAACACCCAATCCCTTGGATTAATCAATATGAACATGCCATCACATGTGAAGCCTTAGATGGCCAATTCTAATTTAACATGTTCAAGAAGACATAATTTGGGAAACTTTATGCAGGATTGAGGATTGTAATGTCACTTTTGCATTCAAAGAAGCATGATTATCTTCCTAGCTACTAGGCTAAGAAACTACTCACTAATCATGATTACAACATAAAAAGCACAATTTCAAAGCTAGAAATCAAAGAAAATGCATGGAAAAAGGATTCAAGAACAAAATAGGGGTTTTGCTGGAATGCTTTAAATCACAACCAACTACACAAAGAGTAGTAAAAATTGATCAAAACTACTATAGAAACAATCTATGAACAAAGAATCAAAAAATTGAAACTCTACAAAAAGACCCACAAAAATTGCAAAAAGAAAATTGCAAAGAAAGCAATATAAACATTAATAAAACTAAAACAAATTTCACCATTGAACTCACTCGAAGAATCAAATGAATTGATATAAATTCGCGAAAACGAGCAAGAATTGAGCTTCTACAGGAAATCTATGAACAACAATGGAGATTTTTTTCTCTCTATTCTATGAGAATGTATAGAAAGAAAAAGAATTTCCAAAAATGTAAAACTAAAAATTCTATTACAAAGTACCCCCCCACTTTCTCTTTCCTTATAAACCATATACACCATCTCTAACAAGTTTTCCTAAAAATTACAATTTTACCATTACTAAAGTCACTTAGTTGCAATTGCACACGCAAAAGTCGACAAAACAGAAGTCAACGATCAACGTAGGGGGTAGCGAGGGCTCGCTAGACTTTCTGTCTCTGTGCAGATTGGAGCTAAAACGAGCAAGGACTCGCGTGCCCGTGGCGAGGGATCGCTGACCTGGAGAGGGCTCACCGGCTTAGGGCAGGGCTCGCCAAAGCTTTTGACTTTAGGGCAATCTAGGAGAGCAGATGGCTCGAGCTCGTTGGGGAGTGCGAGGCTCGGCGAACTCTCTATCTTTGAAGAAATTCGACTACAGATGCGTGGGCTCGTCTGGGACTTGGCGAGGGCTCGCTGGGTCTCTAGTGAGGGCTCGCCAAAGTCTACTACCCATGCTTGAAAATAGGAGTCTGGCGAGGGCATACCTTCCTCCAAACTTTGAAATGGCCAAACATTTTCCTCTATTCTCTGATTACGCTTATAATATATCGTGGAAAGCTCTCAAGTCTACTTTTTCAATGAACAGTCGCCTACAAATTTAAATAGTGTAAAAAATGGCTCGAAGACGATGTAGAGGTACAAGGAAACAATGTTTTAGGCACAACACTTGCAAAATCAAACCAAGGCAACTTGTAACTATACACGAATCTTGCATTTGAGAGCAAAAGAATAGTAAAGAAGAGAAAGTGAGCTAAAAACCTACAAAAACCACTATAAACCACAAAAACCTCCACAAAACTATACAAAGTGGAAACCTAGCCAARTAGCTAGTAAAACGATGTCGAAAACACACAAAAAGGCCAAAATTAGGAGAGAAATAAGGGTCTAAATGTGACCATTTTTGGCACTTATTACCAGTGTACTGTTCAGCTTCCTTCGTTGCCTTTTCCTTGTCCTCAATCTTTGTAAGAGAAACTTGAGTAGACTTTCTCATCAAAACACTAGTAACTCCAGCAACTTGTGACCCTACTCCAATCACAACCACATCATCATCATCACCTTTAACTTCATCTTCATCCGGATCCCTTTCTGGAGGCWTTAAGAACTCAGACTCAAGAACTTCAGCAAGGTTCTAGGTAGATTTCCCTTATTTCCTGTCTGTTTCTCCAACCTCAGCCGGCTTGTTTTCCAAGCTGGGGTCTTGAATGATGAAAGAATGAGTGGATTTTGCAATTTAAGGGTTCGGGTTTGTAGAAGTTGGGGTTTGTGTAGGTGATGGAATTGTGGGTTGAAATGGTGGTGGAGGAGGTTGCATGGTGGCTGTTACTTGAGTAGTGGTGGTGTTGGAGTACCATTGTTCAAGTGGTGGTGGTACGAGTGGTGGTGGAGCTGACGAGGTTGTTTTTAATTTGTTGTGTTAACAGTGGTGTTTGATTGCTCAGTGGGTGCAATCACTTTTGATTTAGAAGCAGCAACTTTCTTTCCTTTCCTCTTTCCAATTGCCTTCTTCCCCATATTCACAGAAGTTTCCAATCAAAATTTCACGTAAATCGAGGTGATGCTTTTAAAGAGAGTGATGTGGATTCTAACCCTTTTATTTAGTCAAGTTTTAAAAACGTTGTAATCTTGAAATAAAGATCCGTTCTTGAACCCTTTCTTGAAGTTTTAATGTTGAAACCGAACCTGATATGACAAGAAATCCGACCACTCCTGGAACGAATTGCTTGATTGATCCAATCACCTAGACCACTCCCGGAACTAATTAAGTAATTCGATAAAATTAATTCTCAAAATACTCCTGAATTGATTATTAAGCAAGTGCACRAATTGATGCAAAATTTGGAATTGTATATTAAAAATAATTGTATTTGTTGTATGTCTTAGTTTATAGCTTCTGTGAATAAGGCCTTTAAGGATCTGCTATAATCTTAGATATGATATATATCTAGTTGGTTAAGAAATATCCAATTTGGTTAGGATATATCTTAACAAACTGATATCACACGCCTAGATAAGATATTTTCCTAGACTTTCCTAAAATATATCTAACTCTAATTAAAGGAAAATTAAATCTGAAAACAAATAATTAAACTAAGCCAAACCAAGTAAAACGAATCCAAGTGGATCCCAAAACCTTGGGCTAAAAATCTAAAGAAAGAGCAGGAATTGAAATTCCTAACCTAGATAAAATCTAGGGTTTTGGCCACATGATCTTGGTTTGATGTCCATGCAATTCTTCTCATCCAAGCTTACCTCTTATCAACATCAAAGTCAAACGAATTGCTCTTTGGATACGTATCATTCTCCCCCTCTTCAAAAGAATTTGCCCACAAATTCGTATCATCCAAATAAGGAGACAAGTCGACATTGTCCTGATGCATGAGTTTGCTCTTCCTTTTGTGATCAATTRCTCCATTTGGTTCTATTTCTAGCTCCTTTGCACAATAAAACAAGTTGGAWTTCAATTGATCAGCTGAGCTTACCGCATATGTTTTTGGAGATAAAGGTTGTAAACGGATTTTTTGGTTACCCACCTAACCGTATACACATTGGTTTCTCCTTCATGTTTCACCTTTCTAACATATTTCCAAGGCCTCCCTAAGAGTATATGACAAACACTCATTGGAACCACATCACACCATAACTCTTCTTTGTAGTATACAATCAAAAAGTTCACCAATGCTTGTTTCTTCACACGTAGGCCTTTAGAATCATCAAGCTAACTTAACTTGTAAGGTGTTGCATGATCACGAGTTGGGAGATTTAGTTTACCTGCCATCTCAGTTGAGGAAACATAGTGCATGACCCACTATCCACTATCACCCTACAAGTAGTATCATCTATCTTGCATCTAGTATGGAACAAGCTTTCCCTTTGATCAACAGTTGGGATAAGTTCAGCATGTAAGACTTGTCGAACCACTAACATTTTACCACCATCTTCAGCAAAAACATCCTCTACATCCTCCTTGCTAAAGGACTCTTTCTCTTTATCTGATTTAGGGAGTATAATCATATGTTTCTCATCTTCTTCCCACTCATAGTATTGCTTTATAGTAAGAGCTTTTCTGTTCGTACATTCAACTGCATATCGTCCGCTTCCCCTTGGACACTTGAAGCACCTTCTTCGACTCTCATATTCCTCATTTGGGAATAATCTTGGTTTCTCAAGAACTTTTCTTCTCTTTCTATTTTGGTCGTATCTTGTTGGAGTCAAACCATTTAGTGGCTTGATTCGTATCCATGAGAGTTGTAGGCTTTGGGACGAACCGAACTCCTTTGCTAGCATAAGGTCCACCCTTATTGTCTTCATTTCGATATTCTCTTATTTTTAGGGCCAAATTCTGCATACGTCATTGATAAGAACTTAAGTGTTTAATCGAATCTTCGTAGCATAGGCTAATGGAGCGTTAAGAAAACGGCAATGCGCGATCGGGTTCCTTTTCATTCAAGTCATAGCATATTGTAATCTATCGATTTAGCAATATATTTCGTTCACACTTAAAGTATCTTGTGTGGAGTAGTCCATGTTTCAAGTTTGAATTTGCTCAAAGATCATCAGGTATTTGGAGTATTTAAGCTTTAATAGTCCAAGTTGAGAATCTTGTTCTTACCTGCTCTAGACGTCTTGACCTTGAGGAATTAACACCATTACCTACGTTTTTCGTGTCTTCGTAAGCATCTTGAATCTTTGTGTATGCATCAAACCCTTTGGTAGTTAGAAATCTTTCTCTACTTGCCTTTCCCTCAGAAAATCTTTTGGTTCCAAGACCAGTAAAGTCGTCGAGCTTGATACCCCTCATCATCAATCATAGATTGTTTAAAATCACTCTCGTCACCGCTAGAGGACTTATCATCGATGTTTTTCTTCTTTTTCTTCTTCGTGTTTACAAGAAGCAATTTGGCAAAGCATCAAACCTAGCATTAGTTTGATCTTTTAGTTGCTCAATTCTCTTGTCTTAATTTCAATTCTTGTGAAAATATCCATGAGTTGTTGCATCATCTTTCAGCCATGATAATAACCACAAGTGGACAGAATTTTGCAGTCAAAGAAACAGGTGTTATTATTCGTTATTGCACCAAACATAACCAATTTTCAGATCACAAACTTTGAATGTTTTGAACACCCTCCAATTGGAATTCCAGGAAAAAGATCAATAACGAACTCGAAGTAACAAAACTTTCAGCAGCGTTGGATTTCAAAGCGATTCTGGACCAATTGAAGAGATAAATCCAGAAAAATAGCAACGTACTTGAAAAATTCTCAAATTTTATATAGACTCAAGTATACACATAGAAAGCCAAAATACATGAAGAAACACGGAAAACGTCGCATAAACAAGAGAAACAAATCAAAACTTTTGCAGCTGTGAACTAAGATTTTTCTGGCAGTGAATTTTACGAACGTTTGTCCCTTTGGGCGGGCTACAACCCGTGAGCTTTGATACCAATTTGATGTGGATTCTACCCTTTTGTTTATTTCATTTTTAAATTGCAATCTTGAAATAAAGATCCGTTCTTTGACCTTTGTTGATTTTAATGTTGAAACGACCTGATATGACAAGAATCCGACCACTCTCGGAAGAATTGCTTGACTGATCCAATCACCTAGACACCTTCCTAGAACTAAAGTAATTCGATAACTTAATTCACAAAACTTCTGAATTGATTATTAGCAAGTGCACGAATTGATGCGAAATTCTGAATTGTATATTTAAAAATTGTATTTGTTGTATGTCTTAGTTTACAACTTTGTGGAAAGACTACTTTGGCTTAAGATCTACTATAATCTTAGATATGATATATATCTAGTTGGTTAGGAATATCCAAGTTGTGTAGGATATATCTTACAAGCTGATATCACACGTCTAGATAAGATATTTTCCTAGACTTTCCTAAATATTCTTACTCTAATTAAAGAAAATAATCTACAACAAATAATTAAATAAGGCAAACCAAGTAAAATGAATCCAAGTGGATCCAAAACCTTGGGGCTAAAAATCTAATAAGAATTTAAGATAGAGTAGGATGATTATTCCTAACTGAATAGAATCTAGGGTTTTGGCCACATGGTCTTGGTTTGTGTCCAGTGCATTCTTCTCATCCAAACTTGCCTCTTATCAACATCAAAGTCAAACGAATTGCTCTTTGGATACGTATCAGAGAGAGATGAAGTTTTTCTTTGAGAGATGATTTTAGACTTATGATGATCAAACGAAAACAAAAAAAAGGGGCATATACAATGGAAGTAAAGAGGAAATAAGGAAAGTGAAGTGTTGGAAGTTATTTAAAGGAAGTGGGAGTGTAAGGGAAATCACTTCCCATAAATACAATAACTTACCAAACGTGAGGTGGCACGTACTAATGAGTTGTGATTCATCAACTTGATTTTTTTTCYCAAAATACAAAAATTGAACTGCAAAAATATCCTAACCGGTGACAATTTAGAATATCCGATCAATTCTTTCTAAAACCTTGAGTATTTGGCAAGAACATATACATGTCCATCTGCTRTTCTTTTGTATTGTTCCATCACCTGAAATAGTTCACCTGTTCTAGGAAACTTAGTTCACTTCACCTGCTCATGCTTCATAATGGTACAAATAGAATCAACAAAGTTATGTACAATATATACATCCATGAACACTATTCTAGCTAATCATCGAGGGAAAACAAAAAGAAGCCTTTAACCTAAATCTAACTAAACCTAACAAGACTCTTAACCTACAAAAGGACTCTCTACACAATGGTTTTGTGAAGATATCAGCAAGCTGATTTTCACTCTTGAAAAATAGCAACACCCTATTACCTTTCTCCACATTATCCCTATGGAAGTGGTGTCTAATTTTAATATGCTTTGACTTAGAGTGCTGCACAGGATTCTTAGAAATGTTAATAGCATTTGTACTATCATAAAGTATAGGAACACAATCTAACAATACACCAAAGTCTTTCAACTGACTCTTTATCCAACACATCTGAGAACAACAAGTTGCATCATCTATGTATTCAGCTTCTGCTATGAACAAAGCAACTGTATTTTGCTTCTTTGAACCCCAAGAGATCAAACATGATCCGAAGAAGTGTGTCATACTTGATGTGATTTTCCTATCTACTAGGAATCTTGCATAGTCTGCAACTATGTACCCAACCAGTTCAATTGTACTACCTCTAGGGTACTACAAACATAGATCATCTATTTCATCCAAGTACTTGAGAATTCTTCTTACAGCTTTTAGATGTGACTCCTTGGGGTTGCTCTGGAATCGAGCACACAACCCCACAGAGAACATGATATTGGGTCTGCTAGCTATAAGGTACAAAAGTGAGACTATCATACCTCTGAAAAGTGTGGCATCCACARTTGTTCCCCTTTCATCTGCATCCAGCTTAGTAGAAGTAGGAACAGATGTGTCATATGCCTTATTGTTCTTCATTCATACTTCTTCAATAGTTCCTTCAAGTACTTCTATTGGTGGATCATTATCCCTTCATCTTTTTACTTGATCTGCACCCTTAGGAAGAACTTTAGTTCTCCCATCATGCTCATCTCCAATTCACTCAGCATAAGATCAGCAAACTCATCACATACCATCTGATTAGTTGCACCAAACAATATATCATCAACATAAATCTATACAACTAGCAAATCAGTGCCCCTTGTCTTAATGAACAAGGTCTTGTCCACTRTTCCCCTTTTGTAACCATTTTCCATCAAAAAGTTTGACAATTTTTCACACCAAGTTTTGGGAGCTTGCTTAAGACCATACAAAGCCTTGCCTAACTTATACACATGGTTGGGGAACAATGCATCCTCAAAGCCTGGAGGCTGCTCTACAAATACTTCTTCTTTCATGTAGCCATTCACAAAGGCTATCTTSACATCCATCTGAAACAATTTGAAATTCAAGTGAGCAATAAAAGCAATCAATATCCTTATGGCTTCAAGTCTTGCAACAGGTGCAAAGGTCTCATCATAAACAATTATTCCCTCTTGCTTATTGTAACCTTGCACAACAAGCCTAGCTTTATTTTGGACTATTGTACCTAAGTTATCCAATTTGTTTATGAAGACCCATCAAGTACATATTACTGTTCTTCCTTATAGTCTAGGCTCAAGATGCCAAACATTTGTTCCTTTGGAACTAGTTTAACTCATCTTGCATAACCAAGACCTAATCAGGATCAGACAATGCCATTTTAAAGTCTGTTGGTTCTATACTAGACAAGAATGAGAAGAATGCATAAAAGTTTTGATAAACATATCTTCTAGTTTGAATCCCCTTATTAATATCACTCAAAATCTGGTCAGTGGGGTGAGAAGATTAATATTTGTAACTTTTAAAACCTGTGTTCAGTTGTGCATTCTCCCTAGCATTRCCACTAAGCACATGTTCCCCCTCAACTGATGCATTCTCCTGATTTTCTGGGGAAACAATATGCAAAGTTCTCTACTCCAGTTCTACTACCTGATTCTCAGTGGGGTCAACCTAATCGTTGATAGTTTCCTTTAAGTCATTTACCTATTCACTGTCTTCATGTGGAATTTCCTTTAATTTGCAGCTTAATTCTCAATAGTATGACCAGACTCTCCATCACCATTTAATGGTGGACTAGTAGGTGAGTCTRGTTCCCTTACCTATGCATCATCTAGACCAGTGAACTGTTCTCTTGTGAATTCCAATAAGCCAATGATAACATCTTATGTAACTTGTGGAATCTCAGAAAACATATTATATTCATCAAAAATCACATGGACACTCTCCTCAATACGCAAGGTCCTTTTGTTAAAGACCCTATATGTATTACTTTGTGTGGAGTATCCAAGGAAGACACCCTCATCACTCCTAGGGTCGAACTTATCCAATTGTTCCTCACTATTATTATGCGCATAACACCTTGATGTGGATTTATAAGCGAGGTGCTCACAAATCCCTAACTCTCACAAATAAACGTGAACAAAGGATATTTCCCAAAGAATGGGAATGGTAAAGGATTGAAAAATAACTTCAAACCCACAGAAATAATTCACAGGATCTAAAGGATCTTAACTCACAAAGAGCACCAAGCACCAATGTAGTTAATCAAGCGAACTCACAGAAATAATTCACAGAATTCACAAAGTGGTATTCTTGAATAACAAGAGAGAACATAATTTGACAAAAGAAATAAACTGATCTCCATTAATAATATTCGGATCTCTCTCTTTTTCC
>SNQN01005268.1:28216-42574 GCA_008642245.1 Bassia scoparia | reverse complement strand
GTTGAGACCACTCCTACTGTTCAGACTACTATTTCTATAGCTGTTGGACAGAGATCTACTGCGGCTACTGGTCAGGGTTCTGTTGCTAAGGGATCAGTTGCAAAGCAGTRTGAGGAAGATGAAGAAATTGACCTCGAGGAATCCACCCACTCTTCTGCAGATGGAAGTCGGGATGAGGAAGACAATGATGATAATGATGATGAGGAACCTGAAGATAATGAGGATGATAAGGATTCTGATCCTGATGCTTCAGAGGACGAGATGGAGGTTGAAGAGGAAGATGATGATGAGAGATGATCTGTTCTAGCTTCTGTTCCCCTCCCCTATCTTATGAAGTGCTTTTGGTTATCTGTTTTCTATGCCATTTTACAAGACATTATTGATGTAATTTGGTTCTTGTTTGACTCTGCTGCACCATTATTCTGCCTGTTTGCCTTGTTTTTGGATTGTGAATTGTGAAACTAACAGGCTTGTACAGACTATATGGTATGAATTGGTAGTTGATGCTACCTTTTGGTTGAAAACTAAATCTTGTGCATGTTATTGTTCTGTGAATGCTTCTTAATGATGCCTAAAGGGGGAAAATGATTAGAAGTTTTGGAAGCCTTTGTGTAGCTTAGATCGAGTCAGTCTAGTATAGACGTAGTTCTGGATGATTCTCTTACAGAATATGATTATGGATAGTTTGTTTTTATTTCTTTCATAGGAAATAACCAAGTTAGTTGGTTGCTTCACTTAGAGTCGAAAAAATAAAAAATAAAAAATTTGAAAAATTGAAAAAGTCAAAAAATAATCCCATTGAGATAGAGTTGTTTTTGCATATAACTTGTTGATGGCAAGAACTTCTCACAGGGTTTGTCATTATCAAAAAGGGGGAATTTGTTGAGTTCCCAAGTGTTTTGAGTGATTGCAAAAAGTTGCTAGAACAGGTACTTTGGTCTGATGAATATAGCTAGTCTGAACAGTTGAGGTAGTATTCTTGGTCACTTAAAAGATAGTGACATGTATGCTAACAAGTTATACTGTGCAAATTGTTATATGGGTTTGGCATACACGAATTCCAACTATTGAAGCAGAAAGTCCTTCGAGGAAGACTCGAGAAGATCAAGATTATATTGAAGATGAAGGAAGCTTCGAGAAGTTGAAGAACATTGTTGGTTGGTTGACTTTGACCCTACCAGTTGGGAGAACAGTTGTACTGTTCTCACAACGCGGATCATCTTGTCGAGCAAAAAAAGATTTTTGGAAAGTTTTCTTAAAAATATTTTTTGGACAGTTTTTCTTTAAAACGGTTTTATGGAAACTTCAAGGATGATCTGGTGAGAATATATGTTTGGATATATGGTAATTACTTGAGATGCAATTAAAGTAACATAAGATATTATATCATTTAAGTATGGAATAATATCTTATTGAACTTTCCTAAAATATAAGGAGTAGATATTTCTTTATTTATATCTTATATTCTAGGGTTGCATCACTAGTAATTGCTAGGCCTTTGGCTATAAATATCCATGCATATAGACTCACGTAAAATACTTCTCTCCACGTTCATAAAAGGTGTATTTTTGAGAGAAAGAAAGAAATAGAAAAAGTCCAAAGCCTAGATCAAGCAAGCATTGTTCATACATAAGAGTGCACACATATTAAGCGATCAAATACTCTTGTAAACTCATAAAGTGAGTAGTAGAGAGATAAGTGAGTTGTATTGAATTACCAACGAAGGGATTGGTGATTGGGTAGCAATTGCGAGTTCAGTTGCGAGTGATTGTGAGGTCAAGTGCGATCTAGCACATTTAGGTGGAGTGTGGGGTGACAATTGTATGTGTGAGTTCACGTACATTGTGAGTGAGAGTTGCTATATTATTTTGGAGTAGATTTAATTAAAGTAACTAGGGTAGGAGGACGTAGCCCAGAGTTGGGTGAACCTCGTTAAATTTGTGTGTCTTTATTATTATTGCTCGATATCGTTCTACGTAGTGTTCAACATTTATTCCGCTGTGAGACCAGTTCAACTGGTCTACTCTACTAAAACAGTACATAATCAAAATTTTTCATAGGCACTCAATTCACCCCCCCTCTTGAGTACCTTTGGGAAACCTTCAACTAGGGATAGGTACTTCACATGTCATAGTGTCGACTACCGAGCAAACAATTACCGACGCTCCCTCCATGTACGTAGGTATATACTGGGATATACTTGACACGGGATTGAGGTTCCCTATTCCTCATTTTTTTTCGAGGTTTTATCTTTATACGACATCGACATTTGCCAGTTAACACCTAACTCCTCGCAACACATCTTTTCTTTCATCACTGATTCTAACAGATGCAAGCATGTACCGAACATTAATGCTTTTGCATACATACATTGCTTGACCAAGGCTTCTGGTTGCAACTCAAGCTGGTTCAAGTTTTCCAATAAGGGCGGTTATATGCTTGGTTGGAAAAAAATTAGCAAACACCGGGAATGGAAACCGGAGTTTGTGTTTATCCGAGGTAACTTCAACAACGAAGCCCTCCGTATTCTATGTCGGATGAATGATTCTACTCCCAACTGTGCCAGAGTAAACTATTTTTTCGATCTGGACCTTGGTTCTCTGGACAAATTCAGAGGGGGAACAAGTAGAAGAGGGTGTCGATGACCAAGAGTTTCTTGTGTCGACTTTATGGTTACCACTAAAGGAGTGGTTTAGAGATAAAAACTTATTAAAAGTTGTCGGCCTTTACCCTTCCTCCCAAGAAGAAATAGGTAAGATGCCGGTTGAATGTTGACTTTCTTTTTTATTTCATTTTCTAATCCTTTTCCGTTTTATTTTCAGTTGCTGCCAAAAAGATCATTCCTGTCGTTCGCAGAGGCAATATCCCTGGTGGCACCGAGAGCATAATAGCAACACTGGACGCCATCTTTGCAGATGACCTGATGAAGTCCATCAGTGAGAAGCAGGCCGAAACCAAGGTAAGCCGGTTTCTACATAACAGTCAATCTCCATTGATTTCTTAAGTGTAGGTCGACATTTAAGTCTCCTTATTTCTTTTTGTTTATAGGCCAGTGAGATGCCATTCAATGAGGCAAGAGCTTCTGGCCCGGGGGCAAAAAAAAAACGATTACGGCCAAGGGCTGAGGCCACACCTCTAAGGAGGTGAAAGCTATAGAGAAGGCCGGCGCAGCTGCTAAGCAGCGGTCAAGGGGAAACCAACAAGCAGCAAAGTAAGCTTGATGAGAAAGCCGAAGCCCAATGAAAAAGCTTCGGTTGGAAAGGGACCCTTGAAATTCGGCACTATAGGTTCCCTCAAACAACCTTTGGAAGCACCAAGGACAGATTTCACACCCAAGAAACATAAGGGTGAGGTTGATCCCTTTCGTCTCAAGCGGTTTAAGGATGTTTATGACTACTCTCATTTGAGAAGCTGGTTGTTTGGTTAGTCGTCTAAACACCCGTTTTTGTCCTTAATCTTTTACTGAGTCTAATGTTCTCGTCTGTTTTGTAGGTTTTGATATATCGACCGGCTATGTCCCGGTGGTGATTAGCAATAGCTTTCAGTCGGCTTTCCTTGTTTTATTTTTTTCATATGTATTCAGAATTAGCTTCACTTGCAACCTGATTTTTCTATATGTCGAGTTAGTTCTCGATTGTAATCTCCATTTTTATATCAATGAAAATCATAGTTCTCATATACTTGTCTTTTGATCTCGGCTCTTTTTGTTGCCCCCCCTTTTTTTTTACTAAACATGGACAACACCAAAAATTTTCAATGTTGTCCATGGTGGCACCCAGAGGCCAGCAATATCCCTGGTGGCACCGATAGCATAATYGCAGCAATGGACGCCGTCTTTGTAGATGACCTGATGAATTCCATCAGTGAGAAGCAGGCCGAATCCAAGGTGAGCCGGTTTCTACATAACAATCAATCTCCATTGATTTCTTAAGTGTAGTTCGGCATTTAACTCTCCTTATTTCTTTTTGTTTATAGGCCAGTGAGATGCCATCCAATGTGGCAAGAGCTTTTGGCCCGGGGGCCAAAAAAGAATTTATATTATGATGTCAGTCTATAATATAAAAATACCTACTAACTTCTTTCCAATTGTGATTCCTGACTTTCATATTATAAGATTCTTCCGTTAATAATTATATACAATTTTTACTAATTTACAAATGATGCAAAGTTTGTAAATTTTTAATTTGTTGTCTAAAAGCATGTGTGTTACTGACTGATTAGATAGATTACATTGGTTTTCCGCACTGTCATTGTCATGTGAAGTTCTACTTTGGAATGTCTAGTTATGTCTTAATGTTGGCCATGTAGTGACTAATTATTTGGTGGGGTCAGTAGTTAGATGTGTCTATTGTTTGGCTATTGTATTATGAATTATGGTAAGGAAGTTCGTGTCTTGGTTTTGTCTTTGGTGTTAAGTGTTTGCCTTATACTATTATGAACATATATTTTTTTAAGTTTTTTCCTCTGGTATGTTCTCCAATATATTTGTATAGTAGTTCCAGTCTCTACAAATTGGAAGAATTTTGATATAAAATGTTTTAGAATGCATAAACATGGAAACATTTATTAATTTTTTGTTGACAAGGTCTTGACAGCTAAGTGTTGCATTGGATTTTTGTTAGTCCTTTTATTTATATTACCATATTATTCCATGTTATTTCATATGTGTATGTCTTCAGTGCTTTCACATTTCTTTTTTGAGTGTATTCCAACTCTATTATGGGTTTTATCTCTATTACATAAAGGTAAGGGGGATCAATGTGTCCCTCCTTCTTAAATACTATTTATTATACATTTGAGTCTTTACTATGAATAATATTAATACATCTTAAAAGAGCACGATATAATACAGTTCTCTAAATTATATTCATACTATCTCTAAAATTAATTATAGCATTATATGTCATTGTTATTAATATTTTACCTTTTGTTGCACTCAGATGAGAATATCAACTCAAATCTACATTAGACAAAGGTTTTTTTAATAGGAAATTATAATCAAATTAATTGAGATTCAAAATTTCGTAGTCAATATATCTAAAGTTTCTACAATAAATTTGGTTGCATAGAAGAGATCTATGTAGTTTCGATGTAATAGAAATAATATATTCTATACATTATTATTAGTTGTCATCTTCGTATTCATAACAATAATCATATCAAATGTTCGAAATTATTCAACAATTTTTAAGTAGTTATCCACATTATTTTATATTTTATACTAAATATAAATTCATTAAATTTATAGTTGATGTTGGTATACTTGTTATCGATTATTCGCTTTTCAGTAAGGAGTCTTTATGTGTTATATTTTGATATCTCTGCTTGTAAATATAATCCCATCTTTTCTGACTGTATTTATTCAGCAATAAGTTTCCGCAAAATCATTCAACAGTCTTAGTCTATATAGATGGCGTCAACTTAACATGACCATAAAGAGACTTAATGCGCGCGGGCATGACAGTCATAAACTCCAAACATTCTCATATGTCGATAAGCAGACTCACCACAGTGAAAAAAAACAAGCGTTTCAATGTTGTATACTACTCGTAAATAAGGGCATAAGAATTGTGGAATATCGTCATAAATCGGCACCACAATCCATCACATAAGGAGCCTTGAATCTCACATAAGGTGAGTGGTCGGTGGCGCTTAGCAGCTTACGTAAATACAAATATACCACGAGCAAATGCTCGGATTTATCAATCCCTTGTTAATAGTATAATGTGATATTATAAAGAGACTTCAGAGCGTATGGAAGAGTGGAATTAGTCAATCTTATTGAGGCTCTGAATTGTAATTTTACTTCTGTATGTATCTTGCCATGAAGCGTGGATGGATTCAGTTCCGGTCATCTTTCCAATTTCTTATCTCGATGGTTTTGTTCTCAATTTTGGCCTCTGCTACAGCGAAGTGAAAAGAACCACTTCTGAGACATATCGGTTCACAGGAAGGGAAAGACCGTTGGAACAAGGCAGGGTCAATCCCTTTAATGTGCGTTCAATTCGCAATTTTAGGGTGTTCTATCCTAAGCACACGAAATTCCGTTCACTTTACTTGCTTCAACTCACTGTGATCTATGCTGTATTGGTATCAGCTATACATCCTAGCTGCAGGTTTGGGACGTCTTGATCAACTTCTGCTGGTTCAGGCGCGTCATTAGATTGAGTTACTTTTCCAAATCCAGGCAATCTAACTAACTTCATGGCCTCTCACCCACTGAATGTACAATCAAATCATCTTTTGTGGTTTACACGTCTTGATGCCGGAATAGGGAACGAGTACGGTACCATACCTGGTTGAATCAAAACTAAGATTAGATGAGGTAATTTGGACATTTTGATAAGGAAATTCAGGATAAATTCAGTGAGGGATTTCAGCAATATTGGTCTATTTTTATGATTGTCCTTTTAATAAGTAAAGCACACTGGATGTAAATCAAGAATTATTATTGAACATATGATTAGGAAATGGTCAAGGGAAAGTGAGATAGTATGCCCTCGTAAGGAGATGCTTATACTAGAAATAATTAACTGATCTTGAGTACAAATAACAAAATAAAAAGGTATAAAATAGCGTGGTGTGAACGAATTATGCTCACGTAGAGAATTGGAAATAATTATGTTAGTTTAGAGGGGCATTTTTGGGCTAGTTACGGTTATGACGTATTGTGGGTAATGAGATTCATAAATTGGTTTCTTAAAATTGAGGAGTAAAATTGGGAATTCTTTGGAAACTTATTCGAACCTATACTTGATGTGGCTAAGTAATGAAAACTTTGTGTAAAATAGAGCATATGAGTGAGAGTAACGAAGAGTTATCACAGGCTGAAGGTTGGACTGGTTTCGAAATATATAGGTATTGGGGCGAAAACTCCTCGAAAAGGCTGCAATAGCTGTATATAGCTGTGATTAACATGAGGCATCTTTGAACAGCTGGATGAACCAAGGTTTAAAGGCGAAAAGGCTTTGAGTTTATGGTGTTCGGCTCAGGGCTAAGGCTGGAGCCGATCGGAGAGTCCAATACGATTTTGTGGGTCGGTACCGTATGCACAAGGTGTATAATGTTTGAGAATACAAACTACAGAGGCATCCAAATTCGGATGATATTAAAATACATGACTATTGTGGCTTCCAAACGGCACGACTGGTTACTGGTTCTAAAAATCTTCCGGTCAAATTTCGATATACAAAAAACATGTCTCCGAAAACAACTTCACTTAGTCAGTCTATGACAATCTTTCCCTGTATGCCGTTGAGTTAATTGATTGTGAAGATATATTACAATAGACAAGTGCGTGTCGATGAGTGGCAAGAGCATACATCTAATAGCACATGTTCCTCATAGTTCACAACAAAGAAATAAGTTTGCTCACATCTTTTCAAATACAAATGAATTATTGAAAGGCATATAGGTTAATGAAATAGGTAGGTGCAGTACTAGCACTTAAAACACCATACAGAAATGGGTGAAGGCTTAAACCTTTTACTATATTATCCTTGGTAATTAGCGTATACAGTTTGATAGTCTCTTATTTAATTTATGATATTGTTCTATTTTATTTGACAATAAATTTTTTTATGTTTCAATTGTCTTTTTTGAATTAGACATGCTCTTTGAATACTATATTTCAAGCGTTAATTCTTTTTTTCTCATAAATTTATTTTATTGCATCTCCTTTTTTAATCTTCTCATATAGTGGTTTATATCCTTCATTTTTTTTGGAATTCACGTAGAACCGAACGACACATCCAGAGATTGCTACGTGAAGAAAGTAGTGGAAGTAATATCGCCACTCTGCATTTTGTTCCGATCTAGTTAGAGTGCGCTTCTATTAGGGCTCCGAGTTCAAACGCAATTATGTCCTGTCTAAAGTGATTCATGTGTTAGTATGGCTGAATATGAGGCAAAGAGATCAAAATCCCATGATAGAGTACACAAATTCGATACTATAGGTCATAAAGTCTAGCTCGATCTTACCCTAGTAGCAGATATAAGGTCCAGTAACTCTGCACTAGTATTCAAAGTCATAGTTTTCTTCAACTGAATGGACTCCCTCATATGTCCAATAGGTTCAAAAAAAGTATGCCAACATAAACCTCTTCACGCTCACAACACAGTCCTGTGTGGACTAGTATGGTCGTACTATGGTATGGTCGCTATACAGGATCTACATAGTCCTAGTAAGCAAGTCCATATTGTCATCAATTTGGCATAACAAACTCAGTTTACTGTTAACTCCCCACTCAATACTATGGTCGAACATTGAAATACGGAGATAAACATAAAGGCATCCATGGGCGAAATGCGCTCAACTATAAAAACGTCTACGTACATAAGGCTCTATCGATAGAAATCGCATGAAGCGCTAGACACACTAAATATTGCACAGACTACCAAAGGGATGATAGTTGGTGAAATAAAATTAAGTGACGATGACGTGTCAGTGTTCTAAATAGGAAAACTCCTTGAAGACGAGGGTGCCAATGTACAATGGCCCAGAGACCACCCCATAACATATATACAGCTCATTCTATTTGAGGGTACCCACACAGACACAGACACGAGTAAAAGGTTCACCGACACCCTATGGTCAGTCTAGTTAAGTCGAGAGTGTACGACGCCTAAGGGCACAAGAGCTTGGGCCGTTTACCACTATTGCAATTAGCGATGTATGGCCAAGATAACCCTATGCACCGCACAGTAACACGTGACACACGGCATGGGCGTGGATTAGGACGTTGCCTAGCATGCGATCAATTAACCACGATGGCAACCAAGGTAGTATCCCCTCCTTTATGGTAGTCTCCGAGCATAGAACATGCCATAGTGAGACCAAAGGTGCCTAAGGCGCGACCCTTAATTCGAAGGTCGCATGCAAAATGCAAAATCCATATAAACGTGATGATGGAATTACGAGAACTTTTCAAGTCTGTCCACTTCACCTAAGGTGATTTATCCCCGTGAAGTCGCCAAATTGTAGGACGTGGGCCCGCCTGCCCCAGCGTATTACCGGGCTGCGGCGGGCCTTGGTACTACATCGAAGAGGTGCTTTTGCGTGGGCTTGAGCCCGGAATCCGCACGTGAGTGAGTTGGGGTAGTGGTTGCGAGTAGGGGGATCGCCACCGGAAGTGTCGGTTGCTAGAAGGTTATTCACGGAAGCCGAGAGAACGTTTAGGTAGGCCCAAATTCAATGGCCCCACGTCCCAAGGTCAAGGTAGACATTCAGTTTCGGTATGGGTTCGGGGGAGCATGGTGATCGCAAATCAGATTTGTGTAACCCCAATTTTCGCTGGTACCGGCGATGGTTAGCGGTCTCGTCTTTATTTCTGTCCGTGATCTCCATTGTAATTCCATTAAACAGGAATTTAATTTGGAATGTATCACGATACTACGTTTTAGCACCTTAGGGGGTAGGCGTTCTATCAACCCTAGAATTCACTATGAAAGTGTGTTACTATTAATGCCAGAGACTACCTAAACCTATGAAATTGCTGACACTTTGGGTATTAATCGATGTTAAAAACGAGTGGTTGGCAATAAAAACAGTTGTAACCATACCGTTAGTGGCTGATTTAAAGTGATTCACATAATTCCGGTCTTTGTTACCGCAAAAGTATATAACAGGTAGTACAAAATGACATAGATTGGTTGTTCCTTATTAATTAGTAATGTATGATAATTAGTGAATGTGAGAGGACTTCACAATATATGCGAAACTCATCTGTACCGGGAACGTCTCTTAAATTCTGCAAAAAAGCAAAATGTTAGTTTGGATTAAAACACAATGAAGATCTTTGCCCGTGGTTGAATGCGGGAAGCATGCAAACAAAAAATTACGATGTTAGTTCTTGATAAACGCAAGCGGCAATGGTTCTTGTCGCCTCGAATTGCTATATGGCAAGAATAAAGAATTGTTTAGTAATTACAATGGATAATAATAATGAAATCGAAATGAAGGTATTCGTAGAAACGAAACAATGAAAACAATTGATACAACGTTATAAAAACCTACACTATTCTTACAGGTGACACTGATTAAGTTTGAGTTTGCTACATTGCGCCCTTGTTAATTAAATATAAAAACTCATAACAATGGTTAGTCAAATTAAAAGAAGTGAGAGAGAGATTATTGGTGGGAGCAATCTCAGAATTCAACCTTTTAATCGCTTGTTGATCCAAGAGAACGATGCTTTTGAACTTAAAACGAATGTGTTTTGTGTGTTTTTGAGTGTTTAGAGAGAGAGAGAGAGTATGAAGTTGTAAAGTATATGAAGTCGTGGTCCAGAAGAAGTGAGGTGTGAAGGTCTCTCGGACTGAGCAAGGCAGGAGCATATTTAAGGCCACGATGGCAAAACGAGGCAAGCACAAAATACCCTGCGTATACCGCTGTATACGAGCGTAATATAGCTGCTTCCTGCGTATATACGCTCGTATACAAGCGTATATAAGCTGTTGATTGTACAAGATTTTGGCAAGTTTCGTAGGTATTGGACGAGCGTATATACGCTGTATACGAGCGTATATACGCGCTTCTGCGTATATAACGCTCGTATACAGCGTATATACGCTCTTGATTTCACAAGATTTTGGCAATTTGTGTTACGTAATAAGCTGAGCGTATATACGCTACTGTTGAGCGTATATAACGCTCATGTGAGCGTATATACGCTCATCAGTTGGCGTATATACGCTCAAGATTTTGGCGTATTTTTCAAAAACTGTTCGAAATATTTTTGATTTCCTCCGACTTTTATTCGTGATTTCCTTTGATTCGACCGCACCTGAAGCAGCCGCTGTGCTCTTCCAAGCAAGGAGTTCTAGAATGTTCTAGTAGAAGGTTCCACGATTTTTCCGGCGTAATTTTTTTCTAATTTATTCATGTATTTTCCTGCGTATTCTGCGTCTTAAACCATTGCAAAATTCATAGAAAATCATAGAAAATCAGTATAAAAAATTTAAAAATACTGGCCGATTCAGAAAAATGTGACGGTCCATGAATGAACTCAAAAAGCCATGAAGAATCCGGCGTTCGTAAAACCTTTTGAAAACCTTTGAAAACCTTTGAAAAGACCGAAAGAAACTATTTTTTGCCTTGCCTTTGACCTTTGCTCAATATTTCCGACTACGACCTTCGCATAATTTCCAACTTTTTATGAATTCAAAGCATCTTTTCTTAATTCGAAAGGGCAACCTGCGAAGACGGGTATGTTTCATCACGATTACTCCATTTGGGGAGACACATTTACAGGTGTCCCTAAATCGTGGCCTTTCCAATGTCTGAGCGCAGACCTAAGACTAGACTCTTTCAAAATTCAAGGCTCATTCAAATCATGTCTAGAATCAGACTAGAACAAGAACTCTCAAATCATGTCTAGAACCGAAACCTAGCCAGAACTCCTTCAAATTCAAAAAACACTCTCAAGATCATGTCTAGAACCAGTGACCAGTACAAAGACCTCTTTCAAATTCAAGAGGACTACTCTCAGATCATGTCTAGAACAGACGCTAGACAAAGACTATCTTTCAATTTTTCAATGGCTCTCTCAATCATGTCTAAGAAACCAGACCTAGACAGACCCCTTCAAATGATCAAAGGCTCATTCAAATCATGTCTAGAACAGACCTAGACAAGAGACTGCTCTGCAACCATGTCTAGGATAGTCCAAGACCTAGGACAAGACTCTTTCAATCAGGTCTAGAATTCAGACCTAAGGACACTTTCAAAATCATGTTAGAACCAGACCAGACAAGACTCTTCAAACTCAAAGGCTCATTCAATCAATGTCTAGAACCAGACCTAGACAAGCCTCTCTCAAATCTGTCTAGAACCTACAGACCTAGACAAGGGCTCCTTCAATGATCTCTCGGAGATCATGTCTAGAATCAGACCTAGACGAGACCCTTTCAAAGAATTCCCAAATAATGAAAAAACTCTTTCAAACTGTGTCTAGAACCGAGACCCTAAGAACAAGGCCCTTTCCAAATTCAAAGACTCTTATCAAAATCAATGACTGCTTGCCCCTTTCTCAATATCAAAGGTAAAGTTACAGAGTCAACATTGCATAAAAACAGACCTAATGTCCGTCACCAAGGTAGTCCTTAATCAACTGAATTAGGGTATCATTTCAGTCAATGCTCCATTTTCTTCGGAAAAGCAGGGACGCGCCTGCATTTCTCGCGGACAGCCGAACGGGGAAATGACCGCTCAAGCGACTCAAGACACATACATAGCACATCACCGCATGGGAACACGGCTACAGGTAAAACTAACCTTTGTTTTGCAGGTACGGTATTGGGACGATTGTGGCGTAAAGGTAACTCAGGGTTCGCAGAACGTCTTGAAGTTGCTCTCCGTCCGATCGAGATACTTTGACTTTTCGCTTCTTCACGAGACCATCGTCTCTCCAGACTCAGTCAATGGGGCTTCTGTAGACACGTGGAAATGTCTCCCCAAAGTGAGTGATCGTGATGAAACATACCGCGTCTCGCGTGATTGTTTTCGACTCAGAAAGATGCTTGAACCCGAAATGTTGGAAATACGATGAGGTCGTACTCGGAACTATTGAGCAAAGGCAAAGACAAGAAAGAATATTTTCTTTCGGTTTTCTCGATAAACTCAAAGTGTTTTCAACACAAGTCAACACTGGCGATTCCGTGCTTTTTTTTTCCATCATGTTCGTCACACTTTTAATCCGCCAGTATTTTTAAATTATTTTTCTGATTTTTCTATGATATTCTAATGAATTTTGCAATGGTTTAAATGAGCGCAGAATACGCAGAAAATACGTGATAATTAGAAATACTCCGGAAATACGTGGAACCTTCTAGAACATTCTAACTCTTTGCTTGGAGAGCAAAGGTGTCTAGGTGCGTCGAATAGGGAAATCACGAAAAAAATCGGAGGAAATCAAGAAATTTCGAGTTTTGGAAATATATACCCCAAAATGACGTTATCGCAGCAGTGGAGCTTATATACGCATGAATGTGAGGCGTATATACGCTGATGAGAGCGTAATACGCTCCATTTGCAGGCGTATATACGCAGCTTCAGCCTTAGCGATTTCCAAAATTTTTAGCTAGTTTGCAGCATAATACGCGCATATGAAGCTATATACGCTGGAATGAGCAGCGTTATACGCTCACATGCAGCGATATACGCAGGGTTTCCCTGCCTCGTTTTTGGCCATCTGGCCTATAATACACCCTTGCTTCAGTCCGACAGCTTCACAGGCACACTTCAGAGCATACGCTGCTCTCCTCTCTCTTCTTAAAAAAACACTCAAAAACAATACAACATTCGTTTCTAATTCAAGAGCATCGATTCTCTTCGAATCAACAAGCGAAATAAGGGTATAAATCTGAGATTATCTCACCAAAAAACCTATTTTTTTACTTTTTTTTAATCCCTTTTGTCTCTCTTATATTTGATTAACGTTGTTATGAGTTTTTAATTCAATTAAAACAATGTAGAAACTCACTTTCTAATTCGTTTCATGTAAATATGTAGGATTTTCTTGATGCTTTCAATGTTTTTCCATGTTTTTGGGTTTTCATTCTTTGCATTACACCTATTATTTTGTCATCATCTTGTCACATCATTATTATACATATTGTTATGTCAACTAACGCGTTTGTTTGTCTCAATTTAGCAAATTCAATAGAAGGGCGATTCCTTGAGTTTTTTATTCTAACAATTTGATTGTTGCAGTGACAAAGGTGAGGAGGACACACATACATATATCATGCTTACTAACCTTTGTTTTCATGTCTTGTATATATATATCTTCTATCACACTTGTATATATGTTTAATCAAGACCGGAATTTAATCGCTTTGTCACATTAAAGTCAGATAATCATGGAAACCGGTTTTCTAAGCGCCTTATTAATATTGAACTAACTCAAGTGATCGCCTTGTCCGATTGTAGAAGTCTTGTTGTACATAATAGCAACTCACCTAGTAATTAGTGCGCTTTTCAAGTCAATCAATAAGTTTTTCTTGAATTCAATTGTTATGATTTATGGAACTATAATGAGACCGAGTAGGAGGCGGCTACATGCGGGCGAATGGTTACAGATCTGATTCGTACCATGTCCCCGAACCCACACTATTGGTTACTGAACCTACTTGTGGGGCACCTAGTTTGGCACAATGTTTCGGGCGTCCGTGAATAACCTATATAGTGCACGGTGGCGATCCCCTCAATTCGATAAGCACCCCAACAGATTCACATGGCGGATTCCATGGCTCAACTCCATGACACTGAAGCTGGAGGTCAACGCCCCTAAGGCGGGGGGCGAGCCCTACACCCCCCCCTTCCCTTTTTTTTACTAAACATTGGGACAACACCCGCCA
>SNQN01005268.1:1059-28191 GCA_008642245.1 Bassia scoparia | reverse complement strand
AAGAACGGTTATGGCAAAAGGCCAGCCACACCTCGTAGGAGGTGAAAGCTAAAGAGAGGTCGTAGAGCTGCTAGATCAACCTGTCAAGGGAAACCAGGAAGCCAGCAAAGTAATTGATGAGGAAAGCCGAAGCCCACATGACAAGTTTCGGATGGAAAAGGACGCTAGGAAATCCGGCTCTATAGTGCCCTCAAATGACCTTTGGAAGCACCGAGGCCAGAGTTCACACCTAAGAACATAAGGGTGGAGATGATCCCTTTAGTCTCGGAACGGTTTAAAGATGTTTTAGACTACTCTCATTATTGAGACTCATTGTTTGTTAGTCGACTAAACACTCGTTTTGTTCCTTAATCTTTTCTACTGATCTAATGTTGTTCTCAGTCGTTTGTAGGCTTTTTGATCTATCGAGGCCGACTAATGCCCGGTGATTAGCAATAGCTTTCAGTCGGCTTTCCTTGTTTTTATTTTTATTTCATTATGTATTCAGAATTAGCTTCACTTGGACCTGGTTTTTCTATGTCGAGTTTGTTCTCCGTTGTAATCTCCATTTTTATATCAATGAAAATCATTTCTCATATACTTGTCTATTGATCTCAACTCTTTTGTTGCCCCCTGTAAGACACCTGAAATGTCTCCCCAAAGTGAGTGATCGTGATGAAACATACCGGCGTCTCGCGTTTGTTTCGACTCAGAAAATGCTTGAACTCCACGAAAGTTGGAAATACGTGAGGTCGTACTCGGAACTATTGAGCCAAAGGCAAAGACAAGCAAATATTTTCTTTCGGTTTTCTCGATAAACTCAAAGGTTTTCAACACAAGTCACACTGGCGATCTCCGTTGCTTTTTGTTTTCCATCATGTTCGTCACACTTCTAATCGCCAGTATTTTTAAATTATTTTCTATTTTTCTATGATATTCTAATGAATTTTGCAATGGTTAAATACGCAGAATAGCAGAAAATACGTGATAATTAGAAAGTACTCCGGAAATTCGTGGACCTTCTAGAAATTCTAGACTCTTGCTTGGAGAGCAAAGGGTGTCTAGGTGCGTCGAATAGGAAATCACGAAAAAAATCGGAGGAAATCAAGAAATTTCGAGCGTTTTTGGTAAATATATACCCAAAATGAGAGCCGTATAATACGCAGATGAGGTAATGAATGGAGGCGTATATACGCTGATGAGAGCGTATATACGCTCCATTTGGCAGGCGTATATAGCAGCTTCAAGCCTTAGCGGAATTTCCAAAATTTTTAGCTAGTATTGCAGCGATAATATACGCTGCATATGAAGCGTAATATACGCTGGATGGCAGCGTATATACGCTCACATGCGAGCGATTATACGCAGGGTTTCCTTGCCTCGTTTTTGCCTCGTCCTATAAATACACCCTTGCTCAGTCCGACACTTCACAGGCACCACTTCAGAAGCATACGCTGCTCTCCTCTCTCTTCTTAAAAAACACTCAAAACACAATACAACATTCGTTTCTTAATTCAAAGAGCATCGATTCTCTCGAATCAACAAGCGAAATAAGGGTATAAATCTGAGATTACTTCACCAAAAAACCTATTTTTTACTTTTTTTTAATCCCTTTTGTCTCTCTTAATTTGATTAACGTTTGTTATGAGTTTTTAATTCAATTAAAACAATGTAGAAACTCACTTTCTAATTCGTTCATGTAAATATGTAGGATTTTCTTGATGCTTTCAATGTTCCAGTTTTTGGTTTTCTATTCTTTGCATTACACCTATTATTATTGTCATCATCTTGTCACATCATTATTATACATATTGTATTGTCATACTAACGCGTTTGTTTGTCTCAATTTAGCAAATTCAATAAGAAGGCGATTCCTTGAGTTTTTTATTCTAACAATTGATTGTTGCATGACAAGGTGAGAGACGCACATACATATTATCATGCTTACTAACCTTTGTTTCATGTCTGTATTTATATCTTATCTATCACACTTGTATATATTGTTTAATCAAGACCGGAATTTAATCGCTTGTCACATTAAAGTCAGAGTAATCATGGACGAACCGGTTTTCTAAGCGCCTTATTAATATTGACTAATAATCAAGTGATCGCTCTTGTCCTGTGTAGAAGTCTTGGTTGTACATAATAGCAACTCACCTAGTAATTAGTGCGCTTCAAAGTCAAATCAATAAGTTTTTTTGAATTCAATTGTTATGATTTATGAACTATAATGAGACCGAGTAAGGGCGCTACATGCGGGCGAATGGGTTACAGATCTGATTCGTACCATGTCCCCGAACCCAACACTTTGGTTACTGGACCTACTTGTGGGGCCACTAGTTTGCACCAATGTTTCGGGCGTCCGTGAATAACCTATATAGCTACGGTGGCGATCCCCTCAATTCGAAACACACCCCAACACATTCACATGCGGATTCCATGGCTCAACTCCATGAACTGAAGCTGGAGGTCCCGCCCCCTAAGGCGGGGGCGAACCCGTATTCAGGGTTGGGTTTTGGCGACGGGTTGCACTGGATAAGTCACCATTGTGGTGAGTGACAGACTTAAGTCTGCGAGGTGCATATTCAAATCAATTGAATTTTTTTTGACCTTCGTAATAGGTCATGTAATAGGAATCCTTGGTCCAATATGGCAGGTTCTATGCTCGGAGAGTCACTTAAGGGGGATTGATCTTGGTTGCATGTGCGTTAATGGAGTCACATGGTCTAATGTAGAGTCCCATCCGGCGCCCATGCGCTATGCACGTGTTGAACTGGAATGCGTGTATATAAGGGGGCTATCTCGGCCATACATCACCATATGGTTTGTGTGGTGGAAATTTGGACCCAGCTCTACGCTGAGGCATGGTACACTATCCAGACTTAACCAAGCACCGGTTTATAGTTCACTTAGATGCCTGGACCTTAAGTGAATAAATGATTGTGTTTCAGATCAATGGCTTGTAACTGGTGACTCTTCATTCAGGTCAAATTCTTAACCTCACCAACTAAGCCCGAGTCCGGCGTTAATCTATTGTTCAAACATGAGTTTCGATCCATTAGCGACCATTTCAAATCAATTTCAAAACTGCCATACGACCTAAGAATGCTTGACTAGGTTCGGAATCCCAATCCAAGAATCTTAAATCTGGACTTAGATTCGAGCGCTTTGAAACGCTTAAACCCGAATTAGGTTCAATTCAATTCTTAATTCAAGAACCTAAATGCTGGAGTTAGGTTCAACCCAAGAGCCTTGAATCTAATTAGTTCGCTGCAACTTCCAATCTAAAGACCTTAAACTGAACTTAGTTTCATTCATAGACTCAACCCTATGAAAACGGGATCAAGCTAGGCCCAGTCATATTTCAAGTGGCTGCGTAGGTCTAAGAGTTCTGTAATTGAGATAGCCCATCTTTAGTTGAATCTTTCTCGAGTGCTAGCACCTTAAATTAGAATTAGTCAGCCCATTCAGTCCAGTTTGCAAGTCCAGTTGCAAAATCGATCGCTCGCAGAACGGTTTATCGCATTCAAAACCGAGTGTCGGGTCCACTAATTGGAGTTTTCAGTCACGATCCGTGATAGGTCCCAAGAGGCAAGAGAGTCAAACAAATCCTACCTCCACAAAGGCCCATGGCTCGTTGACCGCTCCATCATCCACAAAAAAGCCTAATCCGTATTAGCCTCCTGTGGCCAACTGGAAAAAACAGTCAAAAACACCACTACCTATCGAAAGCCTCATGAGTCACCCCGAAGTCGATCAATGATCCGTTGCGGCCTTCTCCGGATAATGAGTCATTAAGTCCTAGTCCTAGCTATATGTCCATTCAGTTCCTTGTTCCCTTGATGTCTAGTGATCTCGTTCCTATACAATTAATGCCTGTTGTACTGTTTCATGATTCATTTTTTGGCCATATATTATTTTCTTTAATTGGCTATGCAAGTCTTCAGACACTCATTGCCACAAATTGGTGTTAATTAATATCTGATTATTAATTAGTATGATAGTTGAACAATGCCTAGAGGGCCTTTCTTCACAGCTCCACAAATTGACCCTTCCCTTCCATACCTTTTTCACATTCAAATCAAAGGTCCCTTGCAGACCTCTTAAAGCCACAACTACTATCATTTAGCCTTATCTGTTGCTGTTCTATCACCCACTATCTTACCGTAACCCTTTGGATCCATAACTGTATGTGTAGGAAAAGACGCGTGCCAAAAGAAAAGAAAAAAAAAGAAGTTAACATGGAAAATAAAGAAGAAGAAAGAAAATCAAAAAAGAAAAAATCTCCCCAAAGTTCAAAAGTTCATCGAAGAAATGCAGATCAATGTGCAAGCAATCCAATACAGTATCCAAAGCTCAAAGCCCAGTTCAAACAAAAATACAAAAGTGCTAAAATGCACACTGCGCACCGTTCCACTCATTGTGATGCATCAAGCGCTTTTTCAAACCCGTCAAACCACAGCCTCACATTACAAATCCACGAAAAAGCCGCTTCTCGCACGAGCATGATCCATAGATCACGCAGATGGTAGCATGTACATACCACTAAAAGCCCTCTCGCGACATGGGATTGTCCAAGGATCACCAGTAGAACTAAACTGGTTGGTCTAATTCTCGAAGATACGTTAGGTAAGCCTGGGCTCTCGAGGTTCGACCGCGTGGGAGATTTAACATTACATTAATATCCTGGTTGAGGCCTTTTTGATGTGCTTTGACTTGCTTAAGAATTCGGATAATGTTTTGCGCGAGCGTAGAAACCTTGAGCAAGACTCATGTTGAACCACAATCATTAGCCAACCCAGCATCTAGCCACATCTTTACCTTGAGCCACAAATTTGACCCTTTTTATTCTCGAACCATATGCCTATTCTTGGGTCACCTTCAAGACTCATTGACTCAATCCCAGAATGAAGTAAGCAGCCTGACCTTAGGGTTGAGTACATCTTGTTTGAGGAACTACATCCATACAATCTATCCACTCTTCCCTCATGTTGACTCGTAAACCGTAAACGAATTGTCTCAAAGCCTGTCTCAAAGCCGTCGCTGGGGGGCTGTCGCCATTCCATGGCCCCTTAATTTCCATTGTGAGGGTTCTGTTGCCTAAGGTCCTAGATTACGTGTTCGGTCTTTGCTGATCAGAGATGAATCCTTGAAGAATATCACTTTTGACGCCGTGTTCTCTGTCCAATCAAATTCACTGTCTCGCCAATGTTAAGTCAAGTCACGTCCAAAACGTCACCTTTCTGTAAGTCACTCTTCGAAATGACATCTCTTCAATTGCACGTGGTTACTAGTTGAGCACGTATATATGGACTTTGCTCATCAGTTGGTATATACGCTCATGAGTTTGTGCGTATTTTTCCATAAGAATCTTCGATATATTTGATTGTCCTGCCTGGAGTTTTTTCTGATTCCTTTGATTCGACGCACCTATGACACCCGTGCTGCTGTCCAGAGCAAGGAGTGTCCTAGAATGTTCTAGTAAGTTGTCCACGTGGGGATGTGGTCCGGCGTAGGTTGTTGCGTAGAGTGTGTTCATGTATTTTCTGCGAGTAATACTGCGTATTTTTAAACATTGCGAAAATTTCATAGGAAAATCATAGAAAAAGTCAGAATAAGAGTAATTTAAAAAATGACTGCGGATTCAGAAAGAGGATTTGACGGGGCATGAGATGAACATCAGAAAAAGCATGATGTAATCGGCCTCGAAAACCTTTTGTAATAACGCTTATGAAAACCTTTGAACAGGAGCTCGAATGAGTAAACTATTTTTGCCTTGTGCCTTTGACCTGTTGTCTCAATATTTGCGCGACTATCGAGCGTGCGCATATTGTCCACTTTTATGATAATGGTCAAGAGCGAGTCTTGTCTAATTCGAAACATAAACGCTGAGAGCGCGGGGTATGTTTCATCACGGAGGTACTCATTTGTGGAACTCCAGTGTTTCAGGGGGTGTTCTAGTCAGGGAAGCCGCCTGCACGTTGAGCTGGAGTTCTGATGAGAGCATAGTCGTCGTAAACGAAAGTCAAATGTATTTCGTATTTCGACGTAGAGCAAGTCGAAGAGGTCGTGCGGACCCGGTGAGTTACGGCTCTTGTACGCCGGGTACGCTGCAGGAAACAATGTTAGTTTTAGCCTGTTACCTGCCGCCCATCGGGTTTTGTGTTGCTGGCCTCGTGGAGATGCGCCTGGATCTCTCGGGTTGTTTTCTCCCTCCCGGCTGACCGTTGGCTGTTCGGGGGAGTTTGTGTTGTGGCTGTGATGCGAATTTCTGGGCGTGGGTGAGAGAAATGTCCAAAACCCGGTAAGTAGGGATATGGCGCGGAACTTCTGGAGCGGGGGAGAAATTCCAAAACGCCGAGAGTTATGCTGACGGAACTTCTGTTGCGGGGCGATTAAGATTCCAAGACCCTGAAGATTGCGACGGAACTTCTGTGTAGCGGAAGAGCAGATTCAAGACCCAAAATTTAGAACCGAAAATTAATGCATGCCGAGTCACTTATAGGTATAATAACATATACATAATATACTCATAGTCAGCACTTTTTGTGTGTAAATTAAATAAAACGCTATCATTGACGAGGGGGGCCTGGGAGGTTTGCAAGTCCAATATTAATGGACTCGGGACTTTACTGGGAGTGCAGAGTTAATCAATCTCCATTGGTTCCCCTTAAACTTGCCAYGCATCCCCTGTTTCAATTAACTTCCACGAGTTGCCAGTGAGCTTGGTCTAAGACCGAGCAGCTAACTGTATTTATTTATTGTCTTTTTAGCAACATTTTAAGCCTTACTCATTGACTTTTTTAGGGTGTCACTTACTTTATTATTAGGCCGAGTGTGTCACTTAATTTACTCTTTAGGATATTTATCAATCCTACTTTGGTTTGGCCGTCATACCGGCCAAAATGCTAGCCAATCACRGTATGCCTTTTGGATATCTTTTTGTGTGTTACACGTCTAGACTCCTTGTTGTTGTCTTTTAACATCAGGATATCTTTGTGTTATTACACTTTTTGATTCCCTCGTGTTATCTCTTAGGGTCACGGATCTTATTCAGCCATGTATTTCACCGAATGTATTTAGTTTGTTTGAAGGCGTTATGATTAGCCAGATTGCACACAAACAACATTTTTAGGGAACACAGGTTATTTGCGCAATCATAGATTTCATTTCATTGTTAGCAAAGCCATTTCATTACATTTTTGCTTCTTACACGATTGCATTTTAACCTCACTTTCCTAGCTAGACATAATATTTCTTGAGATGGTCCACATTCCATGCCCTAGGTAGCCTTTGTCCATCCTCAGTCTCATGATTGAATGTTGCATCCCTTAGGATTTCACAGATCCGATAGGGACCCTCCCTATTTGGGGTTAGCTTGCCCTGATCCTTTGCCCTACCTTGAGCTTTCGTCTTCCTGAGAAATAAGTCTCCCAATCTCAAGGTTCGAGGTGACAATCGTTTGTTTTACTACTGAGTCATTTTCAGGAAGCATTGCCTCTAGTTTCAAGAAGGAGATCCAAACTGTGCCTCATGGCCGCCRAATTTCCTTCCTCATCATGCATACYTCATCGCTCTCATGGTAGGCTCTAACATCTCGATTGGTAGCACWACTTTTGACCCGTAAACTAGCATGAAGGGAGACTTTCTTGTTGAATTCTTTGGCYTTGTCCGTATGGACCACAATACATTGTATATCTCCTCAACCCACAGGCCTTTTGCATCATCCAATTTCTTTTTGATACCACTACAAATTATCTTGTTTAATACTTGACCATTCGCCTAGGGGTGGGATATAAAAGCAAAGTGTCCCGACGTCCTTTGTTGAGCCAACCAATTTGTGAGTTCGTTAGAATCAAATTGAGGACCATTGTCAAACACGATAGATTGGGGCACTCCAAACCGTGCAATGATGGTTTACCATATAAACTTTTGGACATTAGCCACCTTAATACTTTTCATGGGTTCAACTACAACCCACTTTATAAAGTAGTCCACAYCTACTAATACGAACTTGCGTTGTCCAGATGTCTGAGGAAAAGGACCAAGTATGTCCATTCCCAACTTAGCAAAAGGGATTAGAGAGAGAATAGTAGACGGATCAACGGCTGGTCTCTAGTGAAGATTTCCATGTATTTGGAACTTACGACACTTTCTTACGAACTCCAGCGCATCTTTCCTCAAGCTAGGCCAAAAATATCCAGTCCGCAAGGCCTTGCATGCCAAAGCTCTTGCCTCTATGTGAGAACCACAAAACCCTTCATGGATGTCTTCTAGTATCTCCAAACCTTTCTCAGGGGTAACACACTTTAGTAGAGGGTCAAAGTAGGACTTKTTGTAGAGCTCGTCGCTCCAATACATAAACCACACGTCGCGTCGTTCAACATATTTTGCTCGCAATAGATCATCGGGCAAGACTCCTTCAATCTTATATTTGACTATGTCAACCATCCTTGAGTTGGCTCAAATTATAAAGTTTAAGTATTTCGAGTCCATCCTATACTCCGTGTATCCTTGACTTCCGAAAAGACACGCCAACTTGGACAATGCATCTGCCTGATTATTCTAGAACCTTGTACGCCTGATCATCAACACAAACTCTTCTAAACCTTAGGTTTCCTTCTTCAACCAATTCTAGTACTTGAGATGTTCTCATCTCACGACTCATATTCTCCTTTGACCTAGCTACTATCAGTTGTGAATTTAAACATTAGTTTATCTTCTTACCCTAGCAGCTCAGCACATCTTGATGCCAGCCACTAGGGCTTCATACTTATCAAATGTCTCAAATGTCTGAAATTTAAACTTCATGGCTTACTCAAATGTCTCTCCCTCAGGTGATTTAAATAGAATACCCGCATCGCAACCATTCTGTGTAGAGCAGCCATCAACAAACAAGGTCCACACATCATTTTTCTCTTCTTGAGTAGGAGACCTAGTGGTTTCAGTGATAAAGTCCACCAAGGCCTGCCACTTGATAGCTTTRCTAGGCTTAGTCGAGATATCAGGAGCGCTAAGGATCAAAGCCCATCTCAGCATCCTTTCTGAGGCTTCCAATTTTTTAGGGCCTTTATGATTGGCTGGTCGATGTAAACAACAATCTTATGTGCTGAGAAATACGGTTTGAGCTTCTGTCTTGCCATCAGCAAGGTCTGACAAAACTTCTCCGTCATGGCGTATCTCAACTCGGCACTTTGTAGGKCATGGCTTACAAAGTAGACTGGGAGTTATGCCACTTATCTTTCAGCTAGGGAACCAGTGATAGAGCATGGTCTGATATTGCTAGGTAGATATAGAGCGTCTCTCCTACCATGGGGCTGGCCAGCCTAGGCAATGAGTGCAGGTTTTCTTTCAACTTCACAAGTGCATCCTTCGCTTCTTGGGTCCATTCACAAATGCACTTTTCGCCAGACATACACAGGCTTCTTCCCAGGGCCGCTAGGCAGCCCGTCTGTTTTTGCACTTCCTTGACTATTGTTGGAGATTTCATGTAAAGGACCGTCTGTACTTTGTTCGGGTTCGCTTCTATGCCCCTTTCATCCATTAAGAACCCCAAAAAACTTGTCTGARGTCACTCCAAAGACACACTTTTTTCGGGTTCAACTTCATTTGATAGTGCATGAGTGTCTCAAAAGTCTRCTTGAGGTCTTGTGGGTGATCTGCRAACTTCTAACTTTTTATGATCATATCATCAATATAGGCCTCCACATTTATGCCTATTTGTTGAGCAAAGATAGTGTTGATGCACCTTTGAAAGGTGGCAGGCGCATTTTTTAGATCAGAAGGCATAACCTTGTAACAATATAGCTCATTGTCCGTGACAAGAAAGGCTGTTTTGTCTTGGTCCTCCCTCTTAAGGGGTATTTTGTGAAAACCTGAATAGGCATKAAAAAAACTCATAGCTTCATGCTCGTCCGTCGCATCCACCAACATGTCTATCTTAGGCAACGYAAATGGATCTTTGGGACATGCCTTATTCAAATCTGTGTAGTCAACACACATCCTCCAATTCCGATTAGGTTTGGGGACTAGGACTACGTTAGCGACCCATTCAGTGTACTGGCAAGGTCTTATGAATCCCTCATCCAGCAACTTTTAAATTCTTCGTCTGCTACCTTGCTCCTTACTTGTCCAAGATTTCTCTTCTTTTGAATGACTAGTTTTCGACTTGAATCTACGTTCAAGGAATAATGGGCAATTTCTGGACTAATACCTGGCATCTCTTCGACTGTGAATGCAAAGACATCTTTGTATTCCTGTAGCAAATTTCTGATCTCTTGACCAACCGAAGTTTCAGGAACCTACCCTATTACGACGGTGCAGWTAGGCTGAGACTTGTCTAAGACAAAGTCCTCAGGTATTTCTTTTCCCAAAGTCGGCTTGGAAGCCACTTGGTAGAGTCCATGAATTGCCATAGCTTCTTAATGTGCCCCATGCACCATCGTGACTTCTTTTGATTTCCTCTTCTTTTTAGGCTTAGGTTCATCAATATCAATTGCTCCCTCCTTGTCTTTGCCCCCACCTAGTGGCTTAATAGTTGTTAGGTAACACTCTTTAGCCAGTTGCTGATCACCATGTATCGAAGCAATTGATCCATCATCACAAACAAAATTCATCAACATAAAATGAGTTACAATTACACATTTTTCCTTATTTATTGTGGAACGTCCAAGTATGATGTTATAGTCCGACAWATTCTTCACCACTAGGAATTTGACTTTCATATGCTTACATTAGTTACCTCTYCCCATCCGGAAGATACAGGGTGACTGTTCCGACGAGGTGAATGACTCCGCCCCCAAACCCTATAATGAGGTTGTGCACTCGGACAGATGAATTGTCATCATACTTAAGTTTGTTCAAGAACTCAAAACTGATTATGTCTAATGATCTCCTAATGTCGATGAGTATCCGTCGTACTCATTTGTCAGCCACCTTGAGTTCCACCACCAAGGGATCATCATGCGGAGTAACCAGCGGTCCTCTATCTTTTTCACATACTAAGACATCCGMGAACACATCATATAAGTCTTCTTTGGCCTTCAAAGCCTGAACCGAACTCCTTACATAACCTTTTTGGCCCCTGACAGTAGAGCCACCAGAAGCAAAACCTCTTGAGATTATGTGTARTGACACAATACCGGAGTCTCCACTATGTGGGCTTTGTTCCATTGGCTTCCTAGCCTTTGATGTCTCGGCATCTTCAATGCTTTTCACTAGATTCTTGGGTAGCTCATCCTTTAGGTCCAAGGCATCTAAAACCTTCTTCAAATTAAAACAATCACTAGCCCAATGTCCAATGTCCCGATGGAACTTGCAATACTTGTTTGGGTCTCTTTTTTCTCTCTCCTTCCGGAAMGGAGGAGGGTCATCAATCTTAACTTTCCTCCTTSATTCTGAGTAGACTTCATAAAGGGATTTGGTGTACTCAATCTTAACTTTCTTCGTTGATTCTAAGTAGACTTCATAAAGGGATTTGGTGTACTCAATCTTTTGACCATTGCCTAACCTTCTCTTTTTACTTTCCTGAAAATTCCTCTGGCTCTCAGAGATGTTCCATGTGCCTTGCCTCTTCTTGTCATTTCTGTCATTTCGATCATTGTTCTTGTGAGAAGGGTTCTACGAACAATGTGTCTGTCCTTCTCTCTCTTTGACCCTAGTCACGACACATATCTCTTCAGCCTACATGTAGTCCTCTGCATCTCTCAAGACTTCCTTTAAATTGGTACAATTCTTCGTGCTCAACTCGAACTTGAAGTGATTACCATCAAGTGATCCTCGGTAAAAGCTATCCATGATTGCTGCATCGGATAACCTCGAGATTTGGAGAGTCTCATTGTTAATCCTTCTTACATAACTTCTCCGACTTTCGTTCTCCCWCTAGTAGATTTTCCCCAAGTGCATGCTACTCTGACGATCTTGGTGATTGACGTGCCTCAAACCAAGGGTCGTTGGATTCCAAGTTAGAGGCTATCAAACAAAGATTTGTAATTCCTAAACTTGTAACTATACTAGTATAGTAGGCAAGTCAAGGTTCGAACCATGAGGAAGGAACAATTTGAGTYCTCAAGCTTAATCAACCAAATTTGGGGAAGAAATAAACTTGATTTTTGATTTTTGAAAGCTAAAGCTACAAGTGAACTAGAAACAAGGATCTTGAAAACAAATATGCAAAAACACTTAGGAGATACTAGTTATGCCCATCTATACAAAAGGAATTTGTGCCAATCAAAATAATTATCTCAGTCCAATAATGGGCGTAATTTTGATCTTAGTTTAGCAAATTGGTTGGAATCATTTCCCAAATCATCCAACACTCCCAAATATTGCTTAAACCTAAGACCCCTCAAGCTCTCACAAGAAATAGTTGAAAATGGATTAAACCAACACCCTAATCAACCCTTCCAATCCCTTGCAAAGGTTGATCAGTGCAACTCTCAGCCCCAAAACCTTGGGTGGCCTAATCCAAAGCAAAGTAAGGTAGAGAAACCACAATTTTGACAACAATGATGGTTGGAAAGAGTATTTTATATCATCTTGACACTAATAGATTATACATGGGCTTCCTAGCACTCCTAAGCTAGTAATCTACTCACTAATCATTATTGAAAGCATGAAAAACAAAAGAATAAGAGAAAACAGGAATTTGTCATGAAAATAAGTATTGAAATATAAAAATCGGTATTCAAGACTAACTCTAAACTTAACCAAATTGAACAAAATTACTTGCAAAATGATCACAAACAAAGGGAAAACTAATCTATCAACAAAAGAAGTTGAAATTAAAAGAACAACAAGCCCACAAAACCTAAAAATTCGTAAATGTACAAGAACATGAAGTAAACGAAATTAGAATGAAAATAAGTGCAAGAATCGAAATTACCTTAAAAAATCAGATGGAAAGCATATGAAATTTAATACAAATGGTTCAGAATTGAAGAACCTAGAGCAAAATCAATCAAGAACTCTAAGCTATTCTCTCTCCCAAGCTATGGAAGAAGGAAAAAGATGAAGAAGAAAAAATATTTCTGAAAAAGTAAATCTAAAATTCAATTCTATTCTAACTCTCTATTTTTCTACTTTTCTACTTACTTGTTTTCTCTCTCCTAAAACTATATATACTTGGCTCAATTACAAACTCATAAAAATTACAAGAGTACCATTACTAATTTCCACATGTGCCAAATACCCCTCCAAATTTAAGTCAAACGGTTGTCAAATGGTGTAAAGTCAACAAAATCGGGGATGACACACAAGCGCGGGCCTGCCTCGAAATGCGCGCCTACTCCAAACACATTCTAGAAATTGAGTGGAGAAAGTTGCAAGCACGGGCCCCCATGCGCGGCCCATGCGTGGGCCACCTATGTTTGGCTCTAGCTGAACTGCTCAACTTCAAACGGCGATATCTTCTGATGTAGAGATCCTATTGAGGTGTGTCATATGTCATTTGAAACAATATCTTGATCTCTAGTTTCCAACGCGGTTTGTGTCGCATCAAAATTCCTAGTATATCAAAAGTTATGAGCAAAACAGTAAACGTTACGCGGGCCAATCGCAGGCCAATCCTCGACATTTGCGCCCGCTCCTTTTTGGTTCTGGGAAGTGAAGGAGGAACTGTAGGCGCCGGCCAGACTCCTTTGCCCTCCTTAAKTGCCTCAAKTTTGGATGTCCATAACTTCGCGCTCGGTGATCGGATTGTAGCTTATAATATACCGTTGGAAAGCTCTCGGAGTCTAAATTTCAATGCAAAAAATSTAACCTGCAAATTAAAAGTGTGCWGAAAGATATGTCTCGAATAAMGTGTTAGTATAAGAGTTCAWGTGCCTTAAAGCTCAACTTAAGCAAACACAATTACGCSAACAAGTAAAAAGGCCCAAAACTAGCATGCGCACACCTAAGCAACTTGCAATCATTCACAACACTTGCAATTGAGTGTAATTGATACAACTTGCTGGCAATCCACTAAACCATTTCTAATCAACTCCCTTAAGAGTCGCGGGGAAGTATCTACACCAAGTGGCATCATCAGCTTGTGTAGTAAGCATCAAGTGCTTATACATTGCCAAATTGTCATCGGGGTTAGACTTGTCATCATAAGCTTCCATAGTAGGGCATTTTACTTTGGGCATACGAGGAGCCAACATGATGGCGGAAGAGAACGAAGTGGTCTGAGATAAGGATATAGAACGCAGTTGCGCACTGAGCTGGCTGCTCATTCCATAGGCTCCTYTTTGGGGTTGCCCTCCGTCATGACAGGAAATCGAAACTCGGGGTTCCTGGAATGAATAGTCTTTAAACATCATTAGTGAGTGAGAGACATCAGAACAAAGGGGCATAGAACCCATCACTGATTGCTCCCTCGCTTGTTCGTTCAACTCTTGAATACGTTTTTTCAATCTGRTCCTGTCTAGTATGCGTCTGGCATCATTCTTAGCCACATCTGCTCTTTTCTTCTCGATGAGTGCCCGCAAATCACCAGATGTCGGACCACTCCTTGAGGACTCAGCCTCATCCTTCATTTCCCAAGTTCCTCCGTCTGTTTTGGAGGATTTTTCTTCTTGATCGTCGTCCTAACGATTGTGTTGATTCTTTGTTTTTATATGGACCGGCTGCTGGACACCTCTCTGAATCCTAGCCCCCTCACACTTTTGCCATCTTCTCTCAGAACTTGACTAGTCCGCGGGCTTGACCCTTTCTTGGCTATTCCTTTAGCCGTTGCCCCTCTGCTTCCCTTAGATCTCTTCTCCTAGAGTGCTATTGCGCTTGTGCAACTCTCAAAACCCTTTCTTGATTTCATCTGCAAAGATTTCTTACTAACGAATCTTTTCCAACATCTGTTGTTGTGACATATTCCATTCCTTCATTCCTTATCTAGGTCTAGAGTTCCTCCTCTGGTTGAGTTGCTGATTTCTGACGAAGGAATCCCTACAAAGACTCCATCATCTTGTGTCTTGATGCCTGATCCTGAGTCCGACCCTCTCCGGCTTATTGATGACTCTTTGTCTTATCTCTGTTCTTGCTTTGATCTTGATCATCTGTTCGACGTTAGTGCTTAGCTCATTGCCTTTTCAGCCTCAGCCATTTTGAATTGTCTATCTCCCCATAGACGGCACCAACTATGTAGCCCATAGTCTACTAGTATCACTTGTAGAATGCGTGAGAAGTAGTCTTCTCTATCCTACCAGGCTGCTGCTCTCTCCAAGGTGAATTAACACGTCCTCCTCTAACAGCGTCCGGCGCATGCACAAAGAACAATAAATCATATAGATTATCTTCTCCGATGCTTAAGTATTATGTGTATTAAGGGCTAAGCTTAGCAAACAAGTAAGCATGATTAAGATATAATCGTAATTAAGAGTCTTTTCAATAATAAACTATGATTATCATATTCCCACATGAGGTGTATTATAGACTTGGGTGAACTTGGCAATCATATTGTCCAAGTGTGACGTATCCAATGCTATCTTAGGGAAATTTCCCATCCCATGTAGAGTTTAGATTGATTCTGTTATTACACTTTCTATAAGGGTCAACCATTAATGCACGTGGCTCTTTAGCCTTAGGCCTATATAAGGCACGTGCCCTTAAGCTTCTGTGTGGAGTGTACTGCCTAGTCATTGAAACCTAGGAACATCAAATCCTATCATAACTACCTCAAACCTTTCATCAAAATTACCCCTTTCAGGCTTTCACTACACGTACTTCCCTCAAAAAACACCCCTCCATATTTATTCTTCTAAAAAAAATAAAATACAAAAATAGTAACAACACAATAATGAAAAAGTTTATAGTTTGTTTTATTTTTTAAAAAAATGTCATATTTCCCCAAACATGTAATCTTTATATTGGTTTGTTTACCTGGAAGCTTGGAACATATTAAAAATTCATAACGTTGAACATCTAAAATCAATAATATAAATGACTATAAAATAAAGATTTTTGGAAATTCAATTCTCAACACATCGTCGAAAATTTATCCATGTTTAATCAATATATGAACCATAAAAAAAAGAAACTTCAAAGATGTATGCTTTATGGTAAAACCTTATATTTCCCTAAATAACGGAAATCTTATATATTAAAAGATGTCACTCTTTGTAACTACCCAAACTCTCACCATATTCTTCCTCAAAAACAATTACCACATTCATCCTCTAAATCTTTTTTTAAAATGTAAAATTGAAAAAAAACCAACAATAATATGTAAAACATTCTTAAAATTTAAAGGCAAATTATATACTGTTGCAAGTCGTCGCTTGCAAGCTACAAGATTTCCTCTGCTGTAGTGGTGAGGAAGTGGAAGCTTCCCGTCAATGCTACTCAGGAACTGACCTTGGATTGGAACTCGAGATGCTTGGCCTTCTTCTCATCGAGCTCTTGCAATCTGAAGAGAGAATAATCCTTTTTTGATATCTCCCTCCAATGCCTAAAGTAAGTAAAGAAGGAGGAAAGTAATAAATAATTGAATGTAGAGAGAATTATTAGAGAGAATTGTCTATACTTCTAATATGAGTAAATGCTCTCAAATGTATGAAAAAATGTGTGAAATTGAGGCTCTCAAGGGGTATTTATACGGATTTGCCTTATACCTTGAGCTTGGAGGGTTAATTCATCTTTTTGCTTGCTTAAGCGTTTGTTATCGGAAAGTGCGGTAAGATGCCTGTCCTCGGTATAGGGCGGCGCTTGGTATAATCGTGGTTTTGCGTGGGCTTGACCGAACCCGGACGTGAGTGCGTTCGGGTAGTGTTGTCGGTAAGGATCTGCCACCGTGCCTATAAGGTTATTCACTGGACGCCGACAACTTGGTCCAAATTAATGGCCCACGTTTGATCAGTAACAGTTCGTGGGTTCGGGGACATGGTACGAATCAGATCTGTAACCAATAGCCGCATGTAGCGCCTCATCAGTCTCATGCATCTTCATCACGGTTATTGAATGCAGATAACTACATTTTTAGCACTTAGAAGCATACTAATCCTAAAGATACTACGAAAGTGTGTTTATTATGCACAAGAGATACCTAACCTAGAAATTGTGACACATGCATTATCAAGTTAAAACGGTGCCTAAAAACCGGTTGTCCATAGTTAATTCAGATTTTAAAGTATTCACATAATTTCTGGTCTTGGTTTAGGCAAAATAATACAAATGATACAACAATGACAATGCAAGTATTGAATAAAAACATATATACATACCAATCTTACCTAAATATGCAACAAACAAAGGTTTTCGTAATAAAAACCAACACAGATTTTTGCCTTGATGCATGATATATAGAAAACAAAACAAATTTAGTTTGTATAAAAAACGGCGAATGAATCTTCCTGAAGGATACAGGAAAGAAATCGTTAGTATTGACAAGTGATAATAATAATGAATGATACAAAAGGAACGAAACAATGAAAACATTGAAAACGTTAATGACAATCCTACTATTTAGTATGATACAAATAGTGAGTTTTACATGTTGGTTATAGATCGAAACCTCGTAAAGTTATTGAATAGATTGAGAATGAGTATGTTTAGTGGAGTAATCGTCAGAAAATAAACCTTGTGGTATTGTGCTTGTTGATCGAAAAGATGATGCTTAGAACCAGAAGGAGATGTATTTAGAGTGTTTGAGAGAGAGAGAGAATATGCAGATTAGGGAACAGGGAAGAGAGAAATAGACGTGTTTGAAAATCGTGTGTGTTCGATATGAGCAATGCAGGCACGTATTTATACAGAGGGAAAAACGAGGGAAAAAACCTGCGTATATACAGGGTGGCCTGCGTATATACGCAGGGGGGCTGCGTATATACGCAGGCCTCTACGTATATCGCAGCCTCTGCGTATATATTTTTTTTCCAAAACTCGAAAATATTTGATTTCCTCCGATTTTATTTCGTGATTTGCTTGATTCGAGTACTAGAACCCTTGCTCTCCAAGCAAGGAGTTCTAGAGTGTTCTAGAAGGTTCACGTTTTCCGGAGTATTTTTGTGTATTTTGTATTTTTTTTTGTATTTTCTTGCGTATAAAAACTTATAAAATCATAGAAAAATATAGAAAATCAGAAAAATAATCTAAAATACTGGTGAGCTCAGAAAAATGTGAAAATGTATGAAAGTGGAAATTATGGTGACACCAATATAAATTATTTAAAAATCCTAAAAATAGAAAGAAAACCTAAAAATAGAAAATTATTAAAATAAAAGAAAATGTTTTGCCTTTTATTTTGTCCTTTGCTCAATAGTTTCCGAGTATGAATATCAGTATTCCATTTTTATGAGTTAAAGCATCTTTTCTAAGTCGAAAACGTTGTTGAGATGCGGTAGTTTCATCACTGATTACTTCTTTTGGGGAGACATTTTCAGGTGTCTACAGAAGCCCACTTTGACTGAGTCTGGAGAGACGATTATACGATTCGGGACGGAGAGCAACTCAAGACGTTTCTGCGACCCTGAGTTACCCTTTTTCGCCGTCGACTGAAAACAAAGGTTAGTTTTTACTTGTAGCCGTGGCCGTGCGGTCTGTTTTGCTTGCCTTGGAATTTTTATATTGCGGGAGCAAACTCCAAAACCCGGAAGAGGCGAACTTCTTGAGCGGGAGGAATTCTAGAACTGAGAGATGCTAACGGAATTCTATAGGCGGGATAAGTTTCCAAGACCCGAAGACGTGCTGAGGAATTTGTGCGGGAAAAGTCTGAAGACCCGAAAGATGCATTTGCTTGAATTTCTGTAGCGGGAGAAACATAAGACCCGAAAGATGGTTGTGCTGGATTTCTGTAGCGGGAGAAATCGTAGACCGAAAGATGCTTGTGTTGGATTTCTGTGAGCGGGAGAAATGTAGACCGAAAGATGCTTGTGCTAGATTTCTGTAGCGGGAGAAATCGTAGACCGAAAGATGTTTGTGCTGGATTTTTGTAGCGAGAAACCGTAGACCGAAGTGTGCATATGGAATTTCTGGTGCGGGAGAAAAATTCAAAACACCAAGTGGTTTAAAGGAGCTGTTGTGTGAAAAAGCCCACTTGGACTGAGTCTGAAGAGACGAAAGTCAAAGTATTTGATTCGGGACGGAGGGCAACTCAGGAGTTTCGTGACCCAGATGTCACCCTTTTTCCGCCGGTACTTACAAAGGTTAGTTTTACCTGTTACCCCCATCGGTTTTATGCAAAATTGGAAGAGCTGGATCCTCGGGCTGCTTTCTCCTACGGCGACCTTGGCTTTTCAGGAGAAATGAGGTGATGAATACCTTCGGAAGCGCCTCGTTACTTGGGTAGCTTTCCCTACGGCTAACCTTTGGCTTTTCGGGAAAAGAATGATGTGTGCCTTCCTACGGCTGACTTGGCTTTTCGGGAAAGAAGTAATGGAAGTTCCGTCGGAAGCGCCTCGTTCTCTCGAAAGTTCGCTCTACGGCTGACCTTGGCTTTCGGGGAGAATTGTGATGTAGAGCCTTCCTATGGCTGACTTGCTTTTCGGGAAGAAGTAATGTAAGTTCCGTTGGAAAGCGCTCGTTCCTTCGAAATTTCCCCTACGGCTGACTTTGGCTTTCGAGGAAGTGCGTGTAGGAAGATCGCATATAGTGATGAATGCCGTATAGGCTATGAGTGATGATATGAATTCCTTTGAAGCGCTCGTTCCTCAGGAAACTTCCTACGCTGACCTCTCGCTTTTCGGAAGAATGTTGCGTGTAGCAACAATGGCATAGCGATGATGCCGTATTGTGAAGGCAACTGCATGTAAGATGGGCCTAGCCTGCGTTGAGGTGGTGCAATGTGTAATGTGCATGTAATGTGTTTGTGCAGGATGCATATGCATGATGATGTATGTAACAATCAATGATGCTAATTGAGTGCTTCAATGGGTATATGCGAATGCAGTCCATTTTAGATCTAATGCATGAATGAACGAGGAAATTGACTAATGTAGTGAGCTTTTGGATTGCGGGATGGAGCGTCTCAAGCCCCATTCGAGCAATAGGGATGCTGTGATGTGCAAGTGAGCCCCCAACATGGGGTTTGGTGTGGTGGGAATGGCTTAATTGGTTGTGGAATTGAGACCCCGCTTGATGAACTACGTGGTGAAATCGAGGTTGGGGCTGTACATAGGCATGGTTGATGGAGTAAGGTAAGGCTAGTGAATTTGGTGGAGTCTGGCTTATTGGCTTTTCTTTTTGAGGTGGTAATGTAAGGAATGTAGGTGTGTGCGAAATCGTGACTTGAGCTGAATCACTGAGGGGCAGAAACAATGGACAAGATGCTGCAATGTGATTGCTTTGAGGAGAATGCTGAGATCTGCTCACAGAGAGATACTAAGGATAGTGAGGAGAAGCCCTTAAGGTGTATGAAGGTAGAAATAGGCTAAAGGTTCAAGAATAAATAAAGGCATAAATTTTTGCTAAGGAGTAACGTGAAGGATGTGATGTGGTTGGCTAGATGATGTAGGTTCCAAACTCGAGTCTATGTTGGGTTCTAACTAGAAATTTGCGCTTTCTGCGTTTAAGCGGAATCAACTATAGAAGAGTGGGACTGTCATTGAGTGTATTGATTATTAGGGTCCGGACTCGAGAGAGGCTTTCCTACGTATCTTTGGACAGAGGCCGTCGTAGTTCTTGTTGGAGATTTTGACAATCTGCTCGTGTGAGGGGGCTTGTGTGGTGTGATGAGGTGAGCTGTGGTTTGGCAGGGTGAAATAAGGCTCGATGATCCCACAGTGCGAGTGTCTTTTTGACTTTTTGCTTTTTTATTTGATTTGGGCTGAGCTTGATTTTGCTGGTTTTTGACATGATTTGCATTTGTAGACTTGTATTGACTTTTGGTTTTGCGCTTTTTTCCTTTTGTTTATTCTTTTTTTTTTTTCTTGTCGCAATTGTTTTCCTACGCACGTTGATCCAAAGGGTAAGTAGATGTGGTGATGAAAGAAACATAGTCTGAGATGATAAGGCGTTTAGGCAGAGTTGAAGGGGATTTTGACTTGATGTGAACGAGAGGGAATGAAGGAAGAGTTATTTGTGGAGCTATGATAGAAGGTCTTTTTGGCAATGTCCATTGAAGTGTGGGTCGAATTATTATTATTTTTCCATTTAAAGTTAGAAGCAAAAACTATATTGGAGGTAAAGAGATGAAAAAAAAAACTTGTTGATAGGTACAACAAAGAATTTATACAATAGAGGTAATTGCATGAATTTGATCCTACCTAATATGACAAAGACCCGAAATGGAACAAGAATGATACATAGTTCTAGGGAAAGGGACTCCTGACTGATCCTAAGCTAGATCCAACTGACTCATGTGAATTGAAGAAGGTCACTCTATGTCCACTCGTATGTGAGACCTTCTGCAAATGTGGTAGGCCTCTGATACTTGACATGATCTTTGTAATTTGGGCTGAAGGGCAGAAAGAGGTCTGACCTCTCTTTTCAGTTGGAGGCGAGAGACTAGGGTGGCAGTGACTCTTCCTCATTAGGTCAGGATAGGTAGTGAACCCTCGGTTCTTCCTTGTTTAAGGATTTAAGCTCTTCAGAGATGTTGGGTCCTGAATGTTTTACCTTGTTTTGCTGCCATGAAGCGTGATGATTCTTCCCAAGTAGCTATTTCTTTCATCATGATGAAGAACCACTTCTTGCCATATCGTTCCAAGGAAGGAGAAAGACCCATTAAAACACAGCAGAGTCATCCTTTTAAGTCAGGTGTTAACTTTTAATGCAATCGAGGTATAGTTGCTTGAACTTGGAAGTACTGGCTGAGAAATCCTTGGAGTTTGGTTTGAAAGGTGGGCGTGAGGAGTGGTCTGGAAAGGTGGGGTCGGTGGCTTCTGGATCTTTTCAACGCGCTGTGTCCAGAGAAGTGCTCTGAGGTCAACTCCTTGATCTTCTAATGTGTGAATGCTGGCAAGCCTGTTTGGACTTCTTGTCGTAGCTTTGTGGTGTAAGGCTAGTTGGATGGATGTTTGGTTTGGATTGGGCTTAGGGCTCAAACCTGGTCGAGCAAGGATGGAGAGGATTAACCGTTTCAAAAAGAGAATAAACCTTAGTGAACTCTTGGTCATATTGAATATAGATGCAGATCAATCGTCAATGCATGTCCTATCATGGTCATCCTAGAAGAATTAGCATGAAGTGCCTTTATCGTTTTTATTTATTTTTTTGAATTTTTTTTTTGTATTTTTGTTTTTTTTTTTTGTTTTTTTTTGTTTTTGAATTTTTGTTTTTTTTTGAAGGCACAAACGACACAGTGGATTGGTGATATGGCCGAGTTGCGGTAATAGAGGGTTAGGGTCCGCCTAGAGGTCGACTTATGTGGCTGAAGGTAAGTGTCAATCTAATGCTGAGTCTAAAGTAACGTTAATGGTATAATTGTGCTACCAGAGTATAGGTCAAACCTAGAGGTTAAAGTCTTGTGACTAAGGTCGAAGTTTGAGGAATGTCGTAGTGAATGGACAACTAAGGAGAGGGTCAAGTTAAACATATGTAGAATGCATATGTACTAAAAGAGACATGGACTAATTGAAGTGTGTGAGGTTAATACATATATTTTAATTTAAAATTTGCATTATAACTGAACTTTCGGTGTAATCACCATATTTTTTAAAATAAAATTTAAAATGCATTACTGCGAATATTGGTCGGAAACTTATTTTTGATTTAAAAAAAAAAGGCAAAACAGTGCAAAGCTGTTTCCCATTTCACACCAAACATCAAAAGCAAAATTTCCATAGAAGAAGACTAACGGGTTAAACTAGTGTAGCAGGCTTAATAATTAGATAGGTAGGCATTAATAAGACGGATGAAAGCGATGAATAAAATAAAATTAGAGAGTGGTAAAGTGTATTGGAAGAACAAAGCGACATCCATTTTAACTGAGAAAAGCTGTAAACTGACGGCAGTGAGACAGATGTGAGGCAGCGTTATTATTATATTATTTATTTATTGCAAAAGAATGTACAGCAGCGGCAATGTAGATTGAATGATACTTTGCAGACCAAGTCCGTTACGACTTCTGTTGATCTAGTTTAGACAACTTCGTTTGGGTCCTACGAGGGACAACTCCAGGTAAGGGTGGGAGTTGTCCTTGAGAAGGGGAATTATGGTGATATCCTTGTGTCCGGTATGTGAAGGAAACTCGTCGGCAGGGTGATCTGCTGGTTGTGTATGATTAGCTGCCAGTCCAGCGTCCCAGTAGACCCGATGCTTCGTTTGGGTTGGGGAGAAGGTCACTGGAATATTAATCAATAATATTTATCCTTCTGATGCCACGTTCATCAATCCCGACTTCCATCTTTGACTTGACCTGGTTATACGATTTTGTCTCTCTTAGGTTGGCTCATCATTTTCTTCCATTGTAATGGTAGTGAGGATCATGATTATGGAGCTGGTGTCTTCAGCATCCACATCATTTGATATATCACCTGGAAATCATGAAGTCAAATATGATCACAACACATATGACGAAATAGACACTGTAAAATTTTTTAATGATCAGAATAGTTCAATAATGTAATAAAAAAAAAAGCATCTTCACTCAAACCATAAAAAAAGTATATTTGAGCCAAAATGAATTGAATTTATATATTCTGTTCTTTTTGCTCATATGGATCATATCACATTACACGCTAAAAAGAGTATTACTGTTATAAGTTACAAGAAACAAATGATTCTGAGTAGTGATTTTATATGAAGAGTAGTTGATGCATATATAGTAAATTAATCAATAGCTTAATCCATAAGTTGGGTGCTATATAAACAAGTGATTACTATATTTGCAGCATAAAACTAAGCAACAAGAACAAAAGGAAACTATTACTAACCTGACTCTTGGATTCAACATTCTGAGAAGTTCAGTCCAGGTCATTCTACAACAGTAAATATACATATTTATAAACATACAAAAAAACACGTTATAATAATCAATTTAGGTAAAAGACAACCAGTGCACCAATTTAATTGAGCTCTAAAATGCAATGATGATGATATCAACTGAGAGCACCCTGTAAAAACAATTATGAACATTTACTCCTTATTGAATTGAGACGGAGAGATATAGTATTATAGGATTGAACAAGTTGGAATTAATGTCATGTTTAAAAGGACTAAACTATCCAACAGTCAATAAGTAAAAATTACCTATGGAAAATATCAAAGACAATGATTAATGTTGCACAATCAACCATAAGATGAATGAATTTAGAAAAAAAACGACATATACACATTTTTAAGCTCGAATATTTGATAACTGTATAATATTTCAGATATTAGCTACTCGACTTATGAGTTTCTAGTTCATTATATCAAGTGTAATATTTACCAAACTGATACAAACAATCAAATGGGACGAGCATTGCACCTCATGTAGACACAACGATGACCCGTATAAATTTAATTCTATTTGACACTTCCAAACTCAGAAGTTCACATGTATTAAAACTCAATAAAATACCTGTGTAATAACTTTTATAATGATTAAATCTACAAATAGGGTATATTGAAATAGGAAGATGTCTGCACATGAAGGAAAATAGTAAGATGACAGGATAGAGATGAAAGCAATAATTACAAAACTTAATGTAGAATATAACAACCATTTCTTGAAACGTGAATAGAACTCGGACAATTATACAATCAGTTTTGCCTCAGCGAATAAGTCATGATGTCAGAATTATAGGAGAGATCCAAAGTCCTATCAATTGCATTGTAAAAGTACTCTTCAAAGTCTTGAGATGTAGTATTTACAAGAATATGCTCATTGTTTGCAGTATCACTGTATGGTCTAACAGAGAAATTTAACATGAACATCATCTAGCAACATGACCGGTCAAGTTGTTACAACAACACAGTATATAACCCATACCAGAATCAGATTCAAAACTATTATTAACATAAGTAAATTTATCTCACAAGGAAAAAAAGATGGTTAGGGATGCATAAGTTTAAGGGAACCTGGTTCATTTAATGCTCTTGGGCGTGTGAGGTAAAAATTACATCTTATTCATTTATAAGATTGTGATTATTTAAAGAATTAGTAATACGTGGAACTTCGTTACTTTGTATCTTTGCATATAATTCCTCAAATGTTAATTCCAATAACTTGAAGTCATATTTATCTATATTTTGGTCTCGGGCATTAGATCTGAAGGGTAAAATACGATGAATTGCCAATTCTTAAAACAGATCAAGTCAATACTGATGAATGTTTAACAATCTTCTCGAAATGTAGAGGATGTGTAGTGGTACGTGTACGCTAAGCGACGATGGTGTATGAGGTGTACCAGGTATCTGTGCAATCAGAACCAATTCTAAGAATTCATCAAATGATGCAAATTAAAACATCAATAACCAGAAGGCATTAACAAGCGTGCAATATTCTAATAGTATAACTGTTTCGTTTTTTAATATATATACGACATATTTCACGCAGAGATTTAATTACGCATTATCAACAAGTAGTTACTATGCTTCTTCAAAGTCTCTGATTCTCATTTCGCTACACAGAGACCCAAAGAATAACGAGTCATCATAGATGAGTAAGATGAGATTCTAGGACAACAACGGACACAACAACTGCTGAATAAGTTCAACAGCAATAAATATAACAAAAGGAAAATTGAAATAACTGAGGACTGATTCCCAAGGTGGTGCATACATCTATATGCACAAAATTATTCTGAATTTTACCCAAGTTCTCTCCATTCCTGTATATCTCATTCCCACAATCATCATAAAATACCAATTTGTCAATGAGAAATTACGATTCTATCAATTAACTGTCTATTAAATGATTTAAAACTAAAAATTCAAGCACATATCTTAATGCTTGTCAATGAAAATTGGGAAGTTAGAAAAATCAAGATTTCCGCAAGAAATAACCGTGCAACTGAATTAATCAACAAATCACTCTAATTATGCAACAATTAAGCATTCGGATTTTAGGGTTGTATATAAAAAAAACGAATATTAGTTAATTAAGTGTCAAACAACAAATTGAGACTATAGGCAGAAACAACAGAGCAAGAACACTATAATCCCAAAAATCGCAAATACATGAAAACGCAGGACTAATAGAAAAAGCTCAAATAAAACAATTCAGATCAAGAACAGAAAGACGAAAAGAGCAAAATATTTGGGGAAAAGAAGAAAAACCTAGTCTTACATGAAAATCAAATACGAAAAACCAAATTAAAACTGGATCTGAATTTAAATACACAAAAACTTTAAACTTATTCAAATACAACAATTCTTAAAATAGATCAACATACAATTAAACAACAAAATTTAAAACGCAAACAATATAAAAAAAACAACCAAAAAATCATAAGTGTGAGGTCGGCGGAGGTGTGGAGGTGAGAGACAGGGGCGGGGCGTGGCGTTGAAAAGAGAGGATTAGAGGATGGTGAGGATAGAGGAGTTGAATGGATGAGAGTTCAGAGAGAGAGAAGAAGCGTTAAGGAGCAAAAGTGTGAAGGTAGCCTAAAGGTATAATAAGAAGTAAAAAGGAGCTGATTTTTATTAAAATACTTTTACCGGACGATATATCGTGATGTACCGACGATTTTGAATCGGTCGTGTAATACGACAACTTCGTCGGTAAATACTTAATTTTTTTTTTAATAGAAACAAGAAGGCGGAGGTAATCAATAAATCCCGTGACGATTACGAATGTCGTGTACGACTGAATATATTCGGTCGGTGATTTATTGGAATTTTATTAACTGCGGCGGGGTGTTAATTAAAGGATTACCGACGACTTACAACCGTCGGGTATACTAGACGATGAGTGGTTGGTAATTAACAGACAATCGGCGGGCGGTATACGACGATTGTTCTTCTCGGTCGAATATGTCTGGTTCCGAAAGTTCTTTAGCGAAGATCTCAATTAACTCTTTTTTTTTAAAACTAACAAAGTATTTTAAGAGATTCAGTTGTAAATGGATTCAGAATCACTACATACGTGTATCATTTGCTTTTCCCTCTTTCATTGATAAATCTCAGCTTAAGCATATCTTCGCATCATATCATCTTCAGTGACTGATTTATCAAAGTATTCTACAGGGGGAAAACATATGTCAGCTTTTAAGTAATAGCATTGTCCTCTTGTGAAGATCTTCTAGTTGCTACGGCCAGTATTTCAAAGGCTTTAACAAAGGTTTACTACAGAAGTTGCTTTCTCTATCTCTGAAA